>PVIA01009765.1:0-57770 GCA_004024845.1 Tonatia bakeri | reverse complement strand
TCCGCGTCCAGCTGGGTCCCTTCTGGCCTCCTACCGTCAGTTCATTCAATATCTGGATAACTTTTGATGCCCTATTTTCATAAATGTTGCGATATCCGTGGTCTCCTAGTCTGATTCTCCTCAGATCGGCCAAATTCTCCCCTGCGCACCGGAGAGGGGGATTAAGACTCCACCTCTCAAGCCGCCATCTTCCCTCCATCCTGAACTAGTATTTTAAATGGTGAATTTGGTGGTTTTCTTTTCTAACATACTATTTATTCATATTTTGCATTTGATTAAGAGTTTCATTTGGCTGAAAATTTTTCTTCTCTTTCTCTTTTCTAGAACATTTGCAGTTTCCATCTCAATGTCTCCTCATGAATCTTCCGTCATATTGATGATCCAGTGTTCCTGCCTCTGCAGAAATGGTGGGTAACACAGATTTAGTCATAGAGCCAAAGAAAATGTTGCCACTTTACTGTTGTTAAGGATATATTTTTTTCAATGCCTGAGACCCACAACTTATTGCCCAACATTATATATAAAATATCTCCAACATGCAGAAAATTTGGAAGAACTTTGCAGTGAACATTCACCTACCCAACACCAAAATTTGACAATTAACATTTTGCTATATTGGTTTTGTTATATATCTTTTTATCTCTCCATCATCCTACCCATCCATCAAGCCATCTTATATTTATAAGCATTTTACTGTAAGTTGAATTCATCAGTACTACAGTCCTAAATATTTTAGCATGCAAATCAGAAGCCAAAGTTCAATATTTGCTTGCAGCTTTTTAAATTTGAAGTGAAACTTACTTAAAACAATAACACAAACTCCTTTCACAATACAGTGCATTATAATCAACCTGGAAATGTTTTCATATTACACTTTCCAGTCAGTCTCCACCCCTACTCTTCCTTTCAGAGGTCACCACTATTCTCACTTTTTTCCATCATAAATTAGTTTTCTCTGCTTGTTGCAGCACTTCTTATGAATTATATCATACACTATGTACTCTTTTGTGTTAAGGCTTCTTTCACTCAGCATTATGTTTTTGACATTTATCCATGTCATTCTCTGTGTAAAGATCTTACTAGTTTGTAATACAATACTAAGTAGCATTTCATTTAATGAATATATTATACTTTACTTATTACTTATTTTCCTATTGATCAATACTAGAGGTGTGTTTTCAGTTTTGGCTTTTATGAATACAGCTCTGTGTACATTCTTGTATATGAATCTTTGTGTAAACTTATATGTTTGCATATAACTTGGGTAAATATTCAGTAGTATACTTCCTGGTTGCAGCATAGATGTATCTTTTGTTTTAACTAAAACTGCCTGATCCTTTTTCCCAAGTACTTGTGTCATTTTACACTCCTACCCAACAATATATGAGAGTTCAAGTTGTTACACATCCTCGGCAAACTAGGTGTTATCAGTCTTAATTTAACTATTCTGGTGGATTTAACATTTCATTATGATGTTAATTTTCATTTCCCAAATGACTAATGATTTTGAATTTTTATCATCTGATTTTTTTGCCATTTCTGGGATACATAACATTTGTTAATTAGGGATTCTCTTTTTTTTAAGAGTTGATTTCAACTTGCTAATATATTGCTAAAGATTTTTATTACAATATTTATTAGAGACATATTTTTTCCTTTGTTAGGTTTTGATCCTTTTAGGTAGAGCATATTTTGACACCATTATCTCACAGGATATGAAGCCATAATCACTAGTTCTTGCCTCGAGGCTTGTAGACTAGTGGGTATGTGACTTGAGCTTAGTATTTCTGTTTTGTCTTTGGCCAATGAAGATATTTATTTTAAGCCTGCTATTTTTTATTTTCTATCTTTAAATTATTTATTTTTCTATATTTTTGAAGTATATTGAGGATGTATCAAATGTTTTCTTCTGTGTCATCATAACCAGAATTGACATTTTACCATTACTTTATTAATTTTGGGTTTGATGGCTCCCTCCTTTTTCTTGGTTAGTAATTATAAGATATAAAGTGTTTTTTTGATGGTAGGACTCAACACAAAGGGACTTGTATGCTACCAAAAGGCAAAACTTTTGTTACTTACTGCTTCAAATGAAACAAGGCAGCCAAGCAGGGGCAGACAAAGGGTTGCACTGGAGGGGCAATGTAACAGCAAGCTGGAGCTATAGGGCCAGTTTATGTATGGCAAGCAGAGTGAGTTTAGCTAGATCTTTCAAATTCCCTGTGGGTTAACTAATTTGAATAATTTCAAGGACTCTCAGATATATAGGCTACCTAGTTGTCTGGTACCTGGACATAGGGTGATTGGGACTGGTACATACATAGGGACTCACAGTGTGAGAGCCAAAAAGAGGGGTGGTTGGTGTGTGGACTTAATCAGCTACCCAAGAAAGGGAACTGACTGGCCTCTATCCAGGGTCTCAAAATTGAGTATAGATGGCATTAACAAAGCAGTATTAATAGCTATGCACACTGGATAGCTATATACTAGTACAACATTCTTGGTTGATCTCCTAGACCTTTCCCATGACATAGTGTAAAGATCAATGATGCAAATCATTGGATTTAGTTTTGAGATATAAAATAAAAGCTGAAAGTAGGTAAATTGGACTACATCAAAATTTAAAATTTCTGTGTACCAAAGGACACAATTAACAATTTGAAAGAGCAACCCACAAAAGAAGAGAAAATATCTGCAAATCACTGTCTGATAAGGGTTAATATCTAGAATATATAAAGAAATACTTCTCAACAACAACAAAACAATCTGATTTAAAAACAAAGGAATTGAATAGACACTTCTCCAAAGAAGATATACAAATGGTCAACAAGCACATGAAAAGATGCTCAATTTCACTTATCATTAAGGAAATACATATCAAAATCACAATAAGACACCATTTTATACCTATTAGGAGGGCTATCATAAAAAATTAAATAAAACATAACAATTGTTGTCGAGGATGGGAGAAATTAGAATTCTTGTGCACTGTTGGTGGGAATGTAAAATAGTATATCTGCTATGGAAAGCAGTATGACAGTTCCTTAGAAAAGTTACAAATAGAATTACTATGTGATTCAGGAATCCCAGTTCTGGATATATACCCAAAATAATTTCAGTATCTCAAAGAGATATTTGCACACCCATGTTTATAGCAGCATCAATAGTCAAAAGGTGCAAGCAACTCAGATGTTCATCAGTGCATAAATGGATAAAAATATGGTACAAAAAATAAGGAAATTCTGAGACATTCTGCAAAATGAATGAACCTTGAGGACATTACTACTGACATTTCATAGGCAGATACAAAGATGTTGTTAAACATTCTACAGTACACAGGACAGTCTCCCAACAACAAATAATTATTCATCCTAAAATGTTAATAATGTCAAGGTTCAGAAACCTTGCTCCAGAGGAGCTTCTTATTCCAATGTGTAAAGGCCAATTTGTGTAGTTCACAGTAAAGCTTGGAAACAACTGGAGACTAACATTCTGTTTGTGAATGAATTCAGGCTGTGGACAGGAAATAAGATGTACAATTTCTTTTACTGGCCCAAACACAAGGAAGGAACTTTTTTGATCCTATTGACAGCACAATGAACCTACCAGAACAAATGATTACAAACTCATGTCTAGCTGACTGGGTCCTCCAAAGATGTCCTTTCAGTGCCATACTCAACAGCCAACTATAGGAGAATATAGCAAAAGTTAAAATTCAAGGTAGATGTGATAAAGTAAAGAAAAATGAAATGGAAAGTGGATTTTCCATGTTAGTCAACCAAGTTTCAATGTAGGCATAGGCAGAGCATGACATGGTGGAGCTAGCCTGAATTGGCAGGGAGGGAGGGAGGGAGGGAGGGAAGAGAAAGGGAAGGAAAAAGAAAGAAAGAGAGAAGATAGTCCTTTTGTAGGTTATTATTTGACATTTCAGTCTCTTTTTCTTCATTCGTAAGGTTTCTATTTCATTCTTGAATTCTACCATGTGGAGGAGGATGGAAGATACTCTAACAATGAATTCAATTTTGTCATTTGTCCCACAAATACCTCATGACTAGATATGCCAGATTTCCTCATCCATCAAACCAGATGGTTTGATACAAGCATTGTGTATGACATTTTTCTCTCCTGTGTTCATAATTTGTACCCAAAATGCCTATTTTTAAGATCAGCACTTTCTCAACTATTACTTTTATCTGGTCTCTTGATTAAAAAGCAGTAATGCTTTTTATGGCAGGTAAATTTGCTTCTTAAATTTATTGTCCATCTATAATCCACTTTAACTTGCAAATTGGGCACTGTGCTTGCAAAGAGAGATTTTTCTAGTTGTTCCAGCTATGCAGCTAGGTCTTCTTTTATTCAGGAGGTAATGCAGTGGTCCCCTGCATCCAAAGAGAGGGAAAGTTTAAACCTCAGGGCTTCTGCTTCATGTCCCAAGTTTCTACCATTAACAAAAGATGCAGTCTCAAAGTTTATTTATTGCTAACCACATGTTTTATTATGCATTTCCTATCTTCACAGGCAAGTATAAATATAAATAAAACAGAAGATAGAAAGAATGTAGAACAGCATGACAGAGATAATTTAGATGGAAAAAACTGAAATAAGGAATTTTGAGCATGGAAATAAGACAAGTATCATTTCTATATTTTGAAGACTTCAATAATTCATTCTATTTTATACTAGATATATTAAAATATAAAATTAGAAAACTATTATAAATCCACAAAAGCAATATAATTTAAATATCAAGGTTGTCAGTCTCATTTCATTATATAGTATATTTGCCCATCCTCAATTGCTTCATAGATGATCAAAAAATGTATTTCTATCAACCATGAAAATTTCTGGTCTCCACACACTTCTATGGAGATTCTTGTCCAGTAATTATTTATTTGAGAAATGCAAGGAATTAAGTTTCACTGACTGAAGAAATTATATTCTTTATCCTTCTCTGGATTTCTGCTGTATAACTTGCATTAAACTTCTTATTCAGGCCAACTCTCATTTATCTGTGTTTCAAAGAACTGCAATACAATCCTGATAATTAAAAAATCCCAAGTATTGCAAGCTCTTCTACTTAAAAAACTATAGCAACATTTAGAAAGAAATTCATTAAGATTGTTGATTTTCAGTTTTGACTAGCTAACAGTTCCACTGAGAAGATAGAAGTAGCAATGAAATTACCTCAAGATAAGGAACATAATGGGGTGTGAAAATTTCTTAAATTAGATAATAGTGAACTCTATGATACATAATGATCTTACTGAGCATCCAGTTTTTGAGATTTGGAGGCAACCAAAAATTAGTACACTCTTTTAATTTGAAATTAAATTTTCTTTACAACAGTCAAGAACTAAATCTTTTAGTTTATGTCACCACCTTGTCCCAATATTTATTGCTTCTGGGAATAGATACATTCTCATTTCTCTCTAACCATAATAAAACCACTTGTGCTCCAGAAATTGATTTGGATCTCAACATGTGGAATTAAATAAAATGGTTTCCTCTTACATAAAGCCTACATCTCTCTATCATTTCCCACCCATCCAGCTATTCATCTATTAATTTAATTAAGATATAAGTATATATTCAGCACCTGCTGTATATCAGGCAATAGATAGGAGACACAAACTTTTGCTGCAAAGGGCCAGATAGTAAATACTTTAGGCTCTGTAGGCCCCATGATCTTTGTTGCAGGTATTCAACTCTGTCATTGTGGTATAAAATCAGCCAAAGAGAACGTGCAAGATGAATGGGTATGGCTGTGTTTTAATAAAATTTTAGTAACCAAAACAGGTGGTGGGATGGATTTTTCCAGTGAGAGATAATCTGCTGAGCACTGGACAATATGATAGGTGGTATATTAAGCAAATACAATCACAGAAACCAAAGTGGTAATTTAAAAAAATAAGATAAATGCAAAACTTTGGTGTGTTGTTAAAAGTACTGGACATCTGGATATATGGCTATTAAAGTAATACACTCATATTCAGCCAGAATCACAGATGAAGACAGAGTGAGAAAGAGAGATTGAGAAAGAGAGGGAGTGAGGGAGGGAGTAGGATGGGGGTAGAGAGAAAGAGAGAGAGTTAATATAAGGATATCACTATTATCTTTAAAATTTAAAATGAACATATTGTATACCTTATTTTTAAAAAACAAAACATTTTAGAAAAAAATTAGCCCCAAATAAAATATAATATGCTATATAACAGAAATACTACTTGACAAAAAAGAGGCCTTTCATATACATACATATATATAAATAATTGCTAAAGTAATTCACCTTCTAAAATAGTTTAAAAAATGGTAATTATGAGAGGTGAAGTATATGTTAACTAAAGTCTGGTAATCATTTTGCAATGAATATGTGTATCAAATCATCACATTGTACATCTTTTTTAAATTTTTTATTTTAATTGTTCAAGTACAGTTTTCTGACTTTTACTCCCATCCCAGCCCTCCTCACCTCCCTCCTGTTTCCACACCCCCTTGTTTTGTCCATGTATGAAGAACACATTGTACATCTTAAACTTACATGTTACATGTCAATTTTGTCTCAATAAAGCTGTATAAAATAATTTGAGGGGAATATTTTATGTATGAGAAATAGTTTGTTCTTAAATGATCTTTCACACAAGACCTTTCAGGAATAATATTTAGGTCAAAAGCCTGTAGTTAGGTATCAAAAGTTAGCTACATAAAATTTTATTTGAAATAGTCTTTTTGAAAAAAATTCAAGTAACTCCAAAACATCTACAGACACAGAAGACAGGGTTATAAGGTTTGATGAGATGTGAACACTGTAGCACTATAATACCCCAATTGGGACAAGAAAACAACAAAGTTAGAATGCCATTTATTCTTTATATTATAATTATTTTTATTAAACCTTTTTGGTTGGCAGTGAAATATCTTAAAAAGTAAAAGTGATGTGAAACATTACATAGTGTAGAATTTCCAAAGAGTAGCTTTTGTTGAGTGTGAAAATAAATTAGAAACAGATCAAATTTATTAAATACCTGAAGAATCTCAGTTGGGAAAATCATCCAGTGCAAACTTAAATATTGGAGTTAGGTTTTAGGGATAAGGCTTAAGCTGTCATTTTTTCATTCTCTCAGTTTCTGTTATTATTTTCTAGCTATTTTTTCACAGTAATATTTTCTTAATACATGTTTTACTTTATTAAATACCATATATAATGTATATAAGATACATTAGGCATCCAATACATTATAGCTATATTTATTAGGTTAATCTCATTGTCTTTACTGTATCTCACTTGTATTCTTTGATTTTTATCATTACATCTTTTTCACCTAAAAGTTGTTTCTGATCATCAGTGGAAATACATGTCAACCTTATTGGTCACATACTTTTGAACATTCTTTAAAACTGATATGGTGCATTTAGGATATGCCACCTTTATCTATAAAATGTTTAATCTGAAGTATGGGGGGGAGATTGGGTTTATCTCTATCTTTAAAATTAATAAGATATATGTTATGCCCTGGCTGAGTGGCTAAATTGGTTGGAGTATCATCCCATACACCAAAAGATTGCGGGTTTGACCATCAGTCAAGGCACATACCTAGGTCACAGGTTGAACCCTGGTTAGGGTGCATAAGGGAGGCGACCAATCAATGTTTCTTTCTTACTTCAATGTTTCTCTCTCCCGCTTCCTCTCTTTCTAAAATCAATAAACATATCCTCATGTGAGGACCCAAAATATAATAAGATGCTGTTTATGTTATAACATAAAACATATGGAGCAAAACCTATGCTCACAACTTACAAAATGCCCCAATGTGCTATGAATTGTTTTGAATATGTAATATTATTTTAAAGGAACAAACAGTACATTCTGGAAAGTGTTCCTAAGAAACATGGTGAAGAGTAAGAGGAATTTACTGGCTATTTTGTTAAGAAGCAAAAACTTTATGATATAATGTCGATAAGTTTAAAATAATTACTTAGTACTTACTCTTGGTCAGGTGCTAAGCTAGAGGTTAGGGACACAACAATGGAGAAGAAAGCTACAAGCATTCATGGTCTTCTGGAGTATGCAAGTTATTAATAGCTGCAGTTGTGACAAATTGTTTCAAAGGCAGAGTGTTATGCACAAATGAAGGTGGGAGAATTTCCTTATTCTGGAGATGAAGGAGAAATTAGAACTTATACTGTTGAGTATAAGAGGAAAATAACATTATAGTAACATGAGGTTAAAATGAAAATGTTGTTCAGAGACAAGGAAACCCCATATGTCTGCCCCATGCAAATTACTTTTGAGATGACTAGCTTGTCTAGAATCTCATCTATCCTACTCTGTGAATTTCTAAAGTGAAGACTTTGCTCTCGTACTTGATTCACTATAGTATAGCTATGCACTCAAAGGATGTTCTTAGAAAATCTGAAAATGAATATATCTTGCCCTACTTGTGTTGAGTTGATAATTAGGTATGATTGCCCTTGCTGCTTTCCAATCTTTTCTTCTTTCCACTAATAACTATGCAGTTTTTTGAAGTGGTTCACTTGAAAAAAAGGTACATGACACTATCTTAAGTTTCAGGGTGATAAAATGTATAACTGTTATATGAGGAGGGCAGGATGTTGCTCAATAGGAGATTCCATTTTCTGAGTGAAATTCAAATTAGAAATTATTCTCCCCAGCAATTCATGCTTAAAATGTCATAGTTCACATATCTTTTTGAATTAGTGTTACCATTTTCTTTGATAAATACCCAGAAATGAAATCCTGCCATTCAGGACAGGATGGATGGACCTAGAGTGTATTGTGCTAAGTAAAACAAGTCAGACACAGAAAGACAAATAAATACTGCATGATTTCACTTATATATAGATTTTTCTTTAATTCAAAAAAGTTCATGGAGGGAGATTTGACTTAGGTTGGTGAACACACAATGCACAATATACAGATGATGTATTGTAGAACTGTACACTTGAAACTTATATAATCTTATTAGTTGATGTTTCCCCAAAATATTTACTTTAAAAAGATATACAAATTAAAAATCAAAACAAATTAACAAACAAAACAAAACAAAAACAAACTCATAGGAACAAAAAATAAACTGATGGCTACCAGAGGGGAGATGGGTGGAAAAGGTGAAGGAGAATATAGTTAGTAACAGTGTGTTAACTTTTCACGGTGATAGAAGGTTACTAGACTTAGTATGGTGAGTACATTGTAAGATATATAAATTTCAAACCACAATGTTGTACACCTGAAGTTGGCATAATATTGTATGCCAACTATACTTTAATTAAAAAATCAAACACTGGAGAGAATTTTTTAAAATGTCACAGTTCACTGTGCATTGACCAAAACATACTTAATGTTACCATCAGTTTAACTAAACTTTAGGATTTTACCTGACTATAGGCCCTAAATTCATTTTTATAGAGCATTTGCTTTAGGAAATGGGCAATTGTAATTTTGTTTGCTGCCCCTTTGAGATACAACTCTTCTATAACCAAACAATGGTTTTTCTCAGGGACTTGGGGGCTATCCCTTTGAAATGTAATCATCAAGAAAGCTCCCTTTCTCCCAGACTGCCTGATTATTGGAGACTAACTTAGATAAGCACCAATTAACAAATTCAGATAACCCAATCACATAGACACTCTTTCCTCCAATGTCTTCCAGTATTTTTCTATTAGCTCATCACAGCCTTTAAAATCTTCCTGACTTTTGTTTCAGTGGAGCTGAGTTGAATTTCTCTCCCTTATTGCAATAGTCTTACATGTATTCTCCTTTATCTGTTTAACTGGTCAGGTGCAATTATTCTTTGGCAGCACAGTGAATGCTGTTTCTCTCTAATTTTATGTGAAATAAGACCAGATATTGCAGCTATACTTAGGGCCACAGTCAGGGATAAACCAAATATCCCTGGGATAAACCCCAGAGATAAACCAGAGAAATGCAATTATTTTTAGAAGGAAATTACACATATTTTATGATTAAAGTCTATACTTAGAAAACTCTGTAAGGTTTACACAATCAGAGCTATGAAGCAGAGATCTAGGTCCTGGTGCATATGGCATGAGGTGGCCCCAAAGCAGCTTTTGACACTCAGGAGAGAAAACCAACTGCTTAACTATTATCCTAATTTACTACCTGAGAAAGAAATATAAATCAGTGTTCAAAACCCATGGTATATATTTTTATAAGCTGTTGAACATATACATGCATATTAAATTGTATACAGTTTAAACTCTATATTTTGGCCTCAAACAATCCAAAGTAAATTTTATTTTTATTATACTTTAGTTTGGTTATCTTGCTCAATTTTTTATGACCTTTCTAAATATTGTTGTAGGTATGTGATTGGACATTAAAAGTAAAAATAAAAATTAACAAGAGATAACATTTCCTACTTCCACTTCCTACCACATATGACATATCTTTGGGTCCACCATCTATTTCAACTTTATCTCAGTTTATATGTGGAATCTCTAGCATAGCACCAAGCAACAGCACTTTCTGTAATGATGGAAATGTTCCAATAAAGTAACCTAGCCACATTTGGTTACTGAGCACTCGAAATCCGACTGGTGTGACCAAGGTACTGAAAATTTAACTTTATTCAATGACAAATTTAACTTAAATGTAAATAATCACATGTAGCTAGTGACCACTGTAGTGGACAGTGCACTAGTTTATATCAGTCATAAATCTACCTCATTGCCAATGGGTTTAGAGCTTCCTGGGAGGTTAATCATGTAAAGCTTTGTACAAGATTTTCATAGAAGAAAATGAGATCACTGGCTACCTAAGTCAGTTTCTCAATCTTGGCACTACTAATATTTTAGGTCAGATAATTATTTGTTGTGGAGTGGGGGTAGGGAGCAGGTGTCCTGTATGTAGAAGATGGTTAGCAACAGCCCTGGCCACTACCCTCTAAATGACAGAAACACCTCTATTCTTATTATGACAAGTGAAAATGTCATTGGGCATTGCAAAATATCTTCTGGGGCTTTAAGGAGCATACATGTAAGCACTACTTTTAATCCCAATTATTCGCATTGAAATTCCAGCCACTTCTTCAGGCAAACTGCCTCCAAGACTACCTGGCTGAAGTAAGGAGGTTCATTGACATACCTACTGCGGTGGATATCTGAATATATGACTGTGAAGTAAGGGGCAGAGAGAAAATAGTATAGAGCAAAAAGGAAGGCAAGAACTAATTCCATTACAAACACAAGAAAATATTAATTTTTAAATTAGGTACTTTGAGTTCCTACACTTTTAACTTTGCAAAATGGTCTCATCTATATTTCATAATGTGTTTGATTACTTGCAATTACCACCCATTTAAAGTGTTTCTAACTTCATATTATTTTGGAAAATTTAAGAATTTAAATAGCATTCTAAATTTCACCCCTGTGAGACAAGAATAGAAGTAAAATTCTGTTCTAAATCTGTCAAAGGTCAGAGTCACACTTCCTACTTCAAATGAAAGCAAATTAGTTCAGTTACAAGGGAAGAAGGGATGAGTATGGCAGCAACTAGAGAGGGAGAGGAGGACGTCATCTCTGGGCATGGTCCTAGATACAAATATTCTAGAAGCAACAGTCAGATACAGACAATCTTAGAGAGAAGAGTCTGTGGACTAAGAAGATGTGAGTTCTGGTTTCTGGTCTGGCATATTCAAACTGTATGACCTTCAGCAATTTTGGAACTTCATCCCTGAATATTCTCATTTAATTGCACAAAGGTAGATCCTGTCCAGGTACTTCATCTTTTATTTAGTATTGAGAATAAAATGGAATGCTATGAGTGTTTGGTTTCTAGCAGTATTGTGAACACAACTAGAAAAATACCTTTTAACAAGTTTGCCAATGTAGCCTGGACTGCAATAACTGATAGTTATATTCATAACCAAGGCCTATAACAATATAATTAGCTGTGCTTTTCCATAATACATAGTACATATTCATTTTCAGTAAGATATCTATCACTTATATGATAATTTATACCACAGACTACCAAATCAGAATTGATCACAAAGACTATCATTTACCAGTCAGCTAATATTTTTAATTTTATTTTTAAGCTAAAATATATAATATCTGTGGTAATTTTTTATTTTCCAATTGCATTTTACATTTAGTGTTATTCTGTATTAATTTCAGGTGTACAGCATAAAGGTCAAACAATCATATACTTTAAAAAGTGTCCCCCTGGTATTTACAGTACCCACCATATATAATTATTACAGTATTATTGAGTATATTTCCTATGCTTTACTTTACCCCCCCATGACTATTTTGTAACTACTAATCTGTACTTCTCAATCCCTTCACCTCCTTTACCCAGTCCCCCAAACTCCCTACCCTCTGGCAACTATCAGTTTGTTCTCTGTATCTATGAGTCTGTTTGTTAATTTATACTGTTCTTTAGATTTCACATGCAAGTGAAATCATATGGCATTTGTCTTTCTCTGACTGACTTATTCCACTTAGCATAATACTCTTTAGGTCCACCCATGCTGTTGAAAATGGTAAGATCTTGTTCTTTTTATGGCCAAGTAATATTTCATTGTACATATGCACCATATTGTCTTTATCAAACTGTGTATTGTTGGGCACTTGGGTAGCTTCCATAGTTTGACTATTGCAAATAATGCTACAGTGAACATAGGGGTTCATATATTCTTGAATGAGTATTTTTGGTTTCTTCAAATATATACCTAGAAGTGGAATTGCTGGGTCATAAGGTAGTTCAATTTTTAATTTTAAGAGGACCTTCCATGCTATTTTTTATAATAGATACACTAATCTGCTTTCCCACCAGCATTGCATGAGGGTTCCCTTTTCTACACATCCTAGGCAACACTTGTTATTCGCTGATTTATTGATGACAACAATTCAAACAAGCGTTTGAGTTTGTACCTCATCGTGATTTTGATTTGCATTTCTTTGATGTTTAGTGATGTTGAGTATCTTTTCATATGTCTATTGGCCATCTGTATGAATGGACCTATCCTTTAATAGACACCATTTAAACCAGTACTGGTTGTTTGTTTTATTATTATTTTAAGAGTTCTTTGTACATTTTTAAGCATGTCATTTATCAGATATGTGATTTGAAAATATTTTCTCTCAGTATATGAATTGCTTTTTCATTCTTTTAATAATGTCTTTGTTAAAGATTTTATTTATTTATTTTTAGAGAAGAGGAGGGAAGGAGAAAGAGAGGGAGAGAAACATCAATGTGTGGTTGCCTCCTGCACACCCCCTACTGGGGACCTGGCCTGCAATCCAGGCATGTGTCCTGACTGGAAATTGAACCAGCATTGCTTTGGTTCACAAGCTGTCACTCAGTCCAATCCACTGAGCCACACCAGCCAACGTGCTTAATAGTGTCTGTTAACAGAACAGAACTTTTTAATTTTAATCAAGTCCAACTTACCTTTTTTTTTAAAAAATAGATTGTGCTTTTGGTGTTGTGTCTAATACTTATGACCACACCCAAAGTTACAGATTTTCTCCTGTGTGTTATTCTAGGAGCTACATGTTTTGCATTTTACATTTGTAACTGTCATCTATTTTGAGTTAATTGTTGTGTAAGGTATGAGATTTGCATGTAAGTTCAATTTCCCCATATGGAAGTCCAATTGATCTATCATTATTTGGTGAAAAATTATTTTTTATTTATTTGTCTTTGTGCCTTTGTCAAATGTTAGTTTGCTGTATTTGTGTGGATCTATTTCTGAGCTCCAAATTCTCCCTTCCAACATTATGCTGTCTTGATTGCTATAGTTTTATATTAAGCCTTGAAATAGGGTAGTGTATCTTTAAACTTTGTTCTCCTTTTATCAATATTGTGTTGGCTATTCTAGGGCCTTTGCCACTCCATATACATCTTAGAATCAGTTTGTCTGTATCTACAAAAAAACTTTCCTGGATTTTTATTGGGATTACATGAAATCTAGAGATCAATTTAGAAATAATTAACATCTTAAAAATAGTGTGTCTACCAATTCATGAACAGGGAATATTTCTCCATTTATTTAGGTCCTCCTTGATAAGTGTTTTGGAATTTCTTATAAGTGGATCTAGTATGTATTTTGTTAGATTTATATCTAAGTATTTCATTTTTGTGCAATTGTAAATATTTTTGCTTTAAAAAATGTCTAATTCCATTTTTATATTGATGGTATATAGTAAAGAAACTGTACTCAGTTATTAGTTCCAGGAAGTTTTCTTCATTGATTCTTGAGGTTTTCTACATAGACAATCGTGCCCTCTAAAAAAAGTGCAAGAGGACAAAAAGTGCCAAACTATGGAAGCTACCCAAATGCTCGTCAATAGACAATTTGATAAAGAAGATGTGGTGCATATATACAATGGAATATTACTTGGCCATAAAAAGAACAAGATCTTACCATTTTTGACAGCATGGGTAGACCTAAAGAGTATTATGCTAAGTGAAATAAGTCAGTCAGAGAAAGACAAATGCCACATGATTTCCTATTTGTAAACCTTAGATTTTTTTAATTTCTTATCTTGCACAAGACTTCCGCTATGACACTGAGTAGGAATAATGAGAGGACATCTTTATTACACTTCCAATCTTAAGAAGAAAGTATTCATTCTCTCATCATTAGATATAATGTTAGCTATAAGTTTTTATATATCCTTGATTGGGTTAACAAAGTTTCCTTATAATCCTAATTTTTAATTTTTTAACATAAATGGGTATTAAATTTTTCAAATTATTTTTCTACATGTATTGATATGATCATTTTAAATTCAGTCTATTATATGATGAAATACACTAATTGATTTATAAGTGTTGAGTTAGCCCTGAATTCTGAAAAGTATCCCCACTCAGTAATGAAGTATTATTCTTTTTACATACTGCTGTATTTTGTTTGCTACTATTTTGTTAATGAATTTTTGTCCATGTTCATGAGAAATATTTGTGTATAGTTTTCTTTTCTAGTAATATATTTCTTTGGCTTTGTATTTACAGTGATACTGGCTATATAAAGTGGACTAACAATGCTTCTGTCTTATATTTTCTGAAAAATATTACAGATTATTTATATTATTTCATCCTTAAATGTTTGACTGAAATCACTAAGAAAACTGTCTGGGCCTATGAGAGGGAAAAGATGATCCATTTGAAATGTTGTGTTGGAGGAAACCTCTCTGGATACCTTGGATTCACAGAAAGGCAAGCAAGTGGGTCCTAGAGCAAATCAAGCCTGAAACATTGCTGGAGGCAAAAGTGACAAACCTGAAGCTGTCCTACTTTGGGCATGTTATGAGAAGGCAGAGTTCTTTGGAAAAGACAACAGTGCAGGAAAAATACAAGGTAGCAGGAAAAGAGAAAGTCCAAATTTGAGATGGGTTGACTCCATAGAAGTCGTAGGCATGAGTTCACAGGAGCAGGGTGGGGCTGTCGAGGACATGTCCTGTGGATGTTACTTATTCATAGGGTTGCCAGGAGTCAGAGCCAACTCAATGGCATGAAACACAATAAACAGTACAGTTATACCATTTTTTTCTCCCCTTTATAATCCTCCACCCTGCATGCCTCTCCCAGCAGGACTCCCCCCACCCCCTTAGTTCATGTTCATGGGTTGTACATATAACTTCTTAGGTTTCTACATTTCCTATACTATTCTTAACCTACCATTTATGCTACTTATTCTCTGTGCCTTTTTTCTCATTCTCCCCACCCTTACCACTGATAACCCTCCATGTGATCTCCATTTCTGTGGTTCTGTTCCTGTTCTAGTTGTTTGCTTAGTTCATTTTTTGTTTGTTTGTTTCAGTTGTTGATAGTTGTGAGTTTGTTGTCATTTTACTGTTAATATTTTTGATCATCCTCTTTTTCTTAGGTAAGTCCCTTTAACATTTCATATAATAAGGGCTTGGTAATAATGAATTCCTTTAACTTGACCTTATCTGGGAAGCACTTTATCTGCCCTTCCATTCTAAATGGTAGCTTTGCTGGATAGAGTCATCTTGGATGGAGGTCCTTGCCTTTCATGACTGAATACTTCTTTTCAGCCCCTTCTTGCCTATAAGGTTTCTTTTGAGAAATCAGCAGATAGTCTTATGGAAACTCCTTTGTAGTAACTGTCTCATTTTCTCTTATTGCTTTTAAGGTTCTCTCCTTATCTTTAATCTTGGGTAATGTAATTATGATGTGCCTTGGTGTGTTCCTCCTTGGGTCCAACTTCTTTGGGACTCTTTGGGCTTCCTGGACTTCCTGGAAGTCTATTTCCTTTGCCATATTGGGGAAGTTCTCCTTCATTATTTATTCAAATAAGTTTTCAATTCGTTGCCCTTCCTCTTCTCCTTCTGGTATCTTTATGATTTGGATGTTGGGACATTCAAGGTTGTCCTGGAGATTCCTAAGTTTCTCCTCTTATTTTTGAATTCTTGTTTCTTCATTCTGTTCCAACTGGATGTTTATTTCTTACTTCTGCTCCAAGTCTTTGATTTGAATCCCAGTTTCCTTCCTTTCACTATTGGTTCCCTGTACATTTTCCTTTACTTCATTTTGCATAGCCTTCAGTTCTACCTCTATTTTGTTACCATACTCAACCATTTCTGTGAGGATCCTGATTATCAGTGTTTTGAACTCTGCATCTGATAGGTTGGCTATCTCTTTGTTGCTTAGTTGTTTTCATGGATTTTTGATCTGTTCTTTCATTTAGGTAATATTTCTTTGTCTTGGCACACCTGTTACATGGTTAGGGGCCGATCCTCAGGTATTCACCAGTGGGGAAACCCACTTCCTTGTGTTGTGGTGCTGTATGTGGTGGAGGGGTCTGAGAAGGATCAATGCCTCTTGCTTGGCTCTCAGCCAGCTTTCAGTCACTTCCCCCACTACCTACAAGCAATTAAGCCCTTCTGGTGCTGATTCTTGGGTAGATGTGGAACAAAAGAAGATGGTTTTGGGAAGGTGTCTCCTTAGAAATGTGAAAGAAATTAGTGCTAAAATAGTCAGGATCAAAAAGATAAAGAAAAATGGAGAAGAAGGTAAAAGATGGCCAATTCTTTGTTTCCTTTATTCCTTTTATTCTGCTGTTCTGTAAAACAAAAGTTATATACCTGCACTTGCTTCATTTATTCAAGTATATAGGAGAAGTTAAATCATAATGAATTATTTACAAGCTTTTTTATTCCTAAAAATTAATTGAGCATTTGTTCTTGGGAAGGCTCCTTGGTAGTAGGGAGAATGGCAAGAAGACTCAGGCACTGCCCCTGGAATGATAGAGACTATAGCCAGCTTCTGGAAAAGGAAGATGGTGAGATGCCCTTGCAGACAAAAGTACAAGTGAAAAGAAGTATGAGGAGGGAAGGAGGGCGAGGTCCGGATGATATCAGTCAGGTGTAAATGTCCAGAGGCAAGACAATTTCGGGCCTGTGGGAGCCTCAAGCCCTTCAATGGGGGCTAATTTTAAGCTAAGGTGGGTGGTTCTGCATCAGAAGAGAGTGTGAGGCTGGTGAGGAAGAGCCAGGTCCTTGGGTGGGTGGGTCTCACAGTTGACAAGCCAAGTCTCCCATGGATAACTGCTTTTATCAGTTAATTTGGGATCATGGATAAACCAGAGAGAAATTTCCAACTGGGGCAGGGATGGAAGGTTCAGGTGAGCAGTTTCTGATAAATAAGTGTGATATTTCCTCAAAGTGGAATGCCAGGAATCCACTGTGCCTGCACTCTGTGACCTGGACTGGGAGAAACAGAGTGTGCTGAATAAGAAGGGCATTTCAGTTAGGCTGTCTGGAGTGAAAGTTGAAAACTCTAAGAGAAGGCTTGATTTTGCTAGGGGTTAAATGAATGAAAATCAGGATGAGTTGGATCAAAGGGCAGCTGGGAGGGAAGAAAGTGGTTGGTTTTTGATACACATTTTAGGAGCTCTGTATCACATCTGGTGAAGAGGATTCCCCAACATCCAAATGAAACAGCGCATCCTCTAAGAGGAATGATTTACTAAGATCAAATCATTTTTTTCTTGCTAAGCATCATTTTTGGCCAACTGGGTGTTCAGTGTCCTATAGCGCTGCATGTTCTCAGACATTTCTTGGATTAACACAGCAACAAAACAAAAACCCCAAAAAATCTCAGCAGGAGGGTTGGTCTTATCTGGGGTCCAAAAAGCCCACAGTGATAGCCACCATTCTTACAGGCTCAATGCACAGCCATCACTGTGCCAGGTGCTTATATGCAGTGCACACATTCCAGCAGTCCCAGAAGGAAGGGCGTATCAAACCTACTCCACTGATGAAGAATCCTAGGCTCATAGAGTTGGGTAGGGTGCCAAGTTCACAAAGCTAGTAAGTGCCAGAAACCCAGTCTGAAATCCTCTAGAGCCCACACTCCTCCATTCCTCCAAGCCTTGTGTCTATTAATTCATTTCTCTTCTCACATATTCCATGTCTCTCAGGCAGTAAGAAGAAAAAGCCTGTGGCCAAAGTGCACAGAGCAGGCCTAAACAGATAAGGTGAAAATGAGAATCAAACACAATGTGGGGATCATCTGGGGTTTCATTTACCTGGAGTCCTCCTGCCCTGTACCCCAGGGCTCCTTGAGAGCTGACTCCTCCCTGGGCCCAGCCCAAGTGTCCAGTTCCAGCCCCTTTTCTGGATCTTCCCCAGTGTGCCTCCCGTGTAAACTGGGACCTGTCCTGTCAGCCAGCTCTTCTCTGCATCTGCCTCTGCAGGCTGTACCTGCTTGTGTTGAAACACATATCCCATAACCCCTGCCCTTCTGACCTAAAGCATCCCGACTCCCTGCAGATCCTCTCTGATAGCAGCAGCCCCTTCCACACAGTGACTCACTTCAGACAGTGAAGTTTGAACACCTCCTCATCCCCTTGGCTGCCTCCACCACATCCTCCAAGTATTTTCAAATTTGCTGATGACCAGGGTCTAATTTGGCACAGGATCTACTCATTCTTGGGATATAACACTGAAGTTAGAGAGGAGGTTTTAGAAACCATGAGATATTTTCAGTAGAATTTTAATGGACTGAATTATTTGAGGTCGGCCACTGACCACATACCAATAAATGAGTTTACTTTGTTGTCAAAATCAAGCTTCCTCCATAAGGAGAAAATGAGAAAAGATCATGGAAACCACTACAAACTCAGGATTCCTTGTATGAGGTGGAAAATGGTTCCATGGCAGACAGGCTATCCTTGATATTCTTGTAAGAAAAGAGAAAATTGACATTTTTCCACTGCCACTGGGCTCTCTGTTTTCCCCAAGAGAAATTTTGGTTTTAGGCCATAGTGCAACTGGTCTTATATCCCAAAACTTCTACCAATATGGATAAGTCACAATTCTTTTTCCTTACTGTACTCCTCCAAAATTAATCCTTCTCCAGAAGTAACCACAATGAAAAATTGTGTTATTTTATTATTTTTAAAAATTTTTAAAATTATAATTGACATTTAATATCATGTTATATTAATTTCAGGTGTAAAGTATAGTGGTTAGACATTTATATTACTTAAAAAGTGATTGTCCAATAATTCTAGTACCCACCAGGCACCATACATAGTTATGACAATATTATTTACTATATTTCCTATTGCTGTAAGTTTATCCCCCTGTGACTATTTTGTAACTAAAAAACTTGTGTTATTTTAAAATGTATTCTGGGCTTTTTCCTACATAGATGTGTTATAAAAATATATTGTGAGTTTTTAATATATAGAGATAATAGTATATATATTGTTCTATTTCTTGCCCTTATCACTTACTAAAATGAATGCAGGACTTTCCTGTGAGAACACATATGGATCCACCTCACTCATTTACTCCCTAGAATTTTGAAGTGTGTATGTGCCATTATCATTAATTTAACCGTTCCCTTCCTGACTCATCCTAAGTTGTTTTCTATTTGTTACTGTGTTTAATAGAACTGAAATCAGCATCATTTACATGAATTGTTGGGCAAATATGCATGTTTTCTTATAGGAAAGACAGCAAAGGGCAAATTGGAATGAAGTGGAAAGATGTAATGATCATAAATGTTTATGAATATTGCCTAAATTCTGTTCTAATAAAGCTGTACTGATTCATATTCTCACATAGTAATGTATGTAAATAATTTACACTCTCACAGGAGTTTCATTTTATCAGCCTTTTAAATTTTGGTCAATCTTTTGGTGAAAATACATTGTCTCAGTTATTTTAATTTCCCCGCTTTCTAAGTAGGTTGAGCAGAAAATTAACTTCATCTGTCACCCATGGAAAGTGGGATTTCTTCAGTGATGCCTTGAGTACCAAAATTCCTTTGGGAATGCTTTAAAATTCTGAAATGCTGGTAATATTTTTTCTTTTACTTTGAGAAAGAAGGGTTTGATCAGAATTAGTAGGTATCAGGGAATGAATTCAGACAGAACACCGTCAGCTAGTGAAGAACATTAGGGGAACCCAGGGAGAGAGCAATGACCAGAGTCTCTGAGAGGGACCATGAAGTCTAGAGAGCATAGTCTTCTGAAGGCCAGGATTCTATGACACAACCTGTATCTAATTGCTATGCCATGCTTCTACATATTTTAGGTGTGGGACCTCTTATTCTAAGTTATGCCTTGCCCCATCTAACCCATGATTTAAAGGCAGATGAGTGGGTAAAGAGAGGACCATAGCCCATTGTCCTGCCCACTCAATACCTCTTCATCCCTCTCAGGCCAGTGGGCTCTGAAACCCACAGAACTCTGGTGTTCTCTGTATACTACTAGGAAAGTTGTGTTCTGGAAAATCCTTCTATGATCCTTTTTGGGTCTTGCTTTTAAGCTTTGGTTGTTAGGATCAAAACAACACCTAGTGTTTGGCTAATCTTTCCTCAGTATTGAGGCAAAACATTTCTGAGTGCTGTATCTGATGGCCCATGAATTCTGTGGTTTTCCACTCTGGTGGGAACAAGTAATATTGCCATTCTCATGTGAACTCTGGACTTCATGCAGCTCTCATCTCCCTGGCACTTTGTCTTGTGAACTCTAGCCACCTTGGCGTCTCCAAATTCCAAGCTCTATCTCTTCAATTCAGGAAAATAGCAAGCTTTTCCTGAGTTCCCCGTTTGCCTGAAGGCCTGGGAATTTTCTTTTCTTTTTTTAAAGATTATTTATTTATTTTTAGAGAGGGGAAGGGAGGGAGAAAGAGAGGGAGAGAAGTATCAATGTGTGGTTGCCTTTCATGTGGCCCCCACTGGGGACCTGGTCTGCCACTCAGGCATGTGCCCTGACTGGAAGTCAAACTGGCAACACTGGTTCACAGCCCGCACTCAATCCACTGAGCTATGCCAGCCAGGGCTTGGAAATTTTCTAAAGGCAGTAAGCTGGGGCAATCACAGGACTCACTTGTGTTTCCCGGACCTCACGGATCATTATTCCTCATCACCTGATATAGTGTCTTTCAAACCATTATTTCACTTAATTTTCATCTCAATTGGTTTTTTTTGTGGCTGTTATTTTTGGCAGGAAGGTAAATAAAGTCTTTGTTACTAATTTTGACTGGAAGCAGAACTTGATTCTTTTAAAATTTCATATAAGTGGAATCATAGACTCTGTTTTGTTTTGTGTCTCACTTCTTTCATGTAGCGTAATGTTTTTGAGTTGCATCCATTGTACTATGTAAAAGAGGTTTCTTCTTTCCTTACTGAGTAATATTTCTTTATTGAGTAGCATTCCATGGTATAAGAATTCTGATTTGTTTACATACTCATAAGGAGATGGTCTTTTGCATTGTTTCAGTTTTCAATCTATTATGAATAGATGTTCTATAAATATTCATGTACAAGCTTTTTTACAGATATATGTTTGCATTAGATAAATGTTTAGAAGTGGAATCTTTGGGTCCTAGGGTAGGTATATGTTTAAGTTTATGAGAGACTGCTAGAACATTCCAGAGTGGTTGTGATATTTTGCACTCAAACAATATATGTGTGTTTTTGTTGCTTCACATTCTCTTTAGCATTTTTAGGGCATCAGTTTTTTTATTTGTAGCCACTCTAGTGGGTAAATGGTCTTGTGTTACTGTGATTTTAACTGGAATGATCCTGATGTTCTTGAATATTTTTTCAAGGGTTTATTGGCCATTCATCTGTCTTCCTTTGTGAAGTGCCCATACAAGTTTTCGCTCATTTTTATTGGATTTTTCTTTTTATTATTGAGCTATTAAAATTGTTTACATATTCTGGATATAAACCCTTTGTCAAATACAGAGGTTATCCATATATCATGTACACTTCTGTCTGTCTTATTAATTTTCATAATACCTTTTGTTCAGCCAATTTTTAAATTTTTGTTTTATAATTTTTTATTGTTAGAATTTTCTGGATTTTGTATGAAAATTCTTTGACTACTTCCAGCTCATGAACATGTTCTTCTATGTTGTCTACTAGAGGCTTTAACTTTAGCTACAGGTTTTAGGTCTATGATTCAACACAAATTAATTTTTTTGTATTAAGACAGCTAGTGGCCAAGGTTGGTGTTCATCCAGTTCTACCTCATCTGTTGAAAAAATGTTCATTCCCCTATTAAATTTATTTGTTACTTCAATTGAAAATTAATTGATCATATAAATTTGATTCTATTTCTGTATCATCTATTCTGTTTCACTAATCTATTTGCTTGTCTTTAGGACAATCACTGACTAGACTACTATATCTTAAACATAAATATTGAATCCAAATGGTATAAGTCACTAATTTTGTTTTCCTTTTTCAAGATTCACTGGCTAACACATTTCCTTTTACTTTCCATATAAATTTTGGAATCAGCTTGATGGTTTCTATAAGAAAATCCAACTGTAATATTAATGAGGATTATACGGAATCTATGGAATGATTCTGTTTCTTCATCTTGCAGTTTCAATTTCTCTATTGAAACTTGTTGTTGTTCCTTCAATGTTTATGTTTTCCTTTAAATCCTTGGACACAATGTAGACTGGTGCAGTCACTATAAAAAAAACAGCATGGAGTTTCCTCAGAACATTAAAAATGTAACTGAGATCCCACTTCTATGAATATATCCCAAGAAACCCAAAACACCAATTCAAAAGAATATCTGCTCTCCAATGTTCATTGCAGCATTATTTATAATAACTAAGATCTGGAAATAGCCCAACTGCCCATCAGTAGATGAGTGGATAGAAAAAAGAAAGCCCCTTGGCTGTTGTGGCTCAGTGGATTGATCACCAACCTGAAAAGCCAAAAGTTACTGGTTTGATTCCAAAGTCAGGGCATATACCTGGGTTGCGGGCCAGGTCCCCAGTTGGGAGAATGTGAGAGGCAACCACTCAAAGTATCTCTCACACATTGATGTTTCTCTCTCTCTTTCTCCCTCCCTTCCCCTCTCTCTAAAAGTAAATAAATAAAACCTTTTAAACTTTTTAAAAAGCTGTGGTACATTTATAATAGGTGTTTTAAAGTCCTTGCCTGTTATTTCCATGATCTCTGATTTTTCTCCTGATTACAAGTTATATTTTCCAATACATGGGTCATATTTTCCTTCTTCCTCACATACCTAGTAGTTTTTATGGGGTCTTGGGCATTATAGATGCAAAATTGTGAATGTCTAGATTTTATTTTTCTTAATAAAAAGTTTAGGGATGCAGTTAATTCATTTACTCATCATATTGTTTCTTTTGAAATCTATTTTCAAGCTGTGTTAGGAAGATCTATGGTAGCCATTATTCTTGAACTACATGAGCCCTATTCCAACAACGTAGGCTAATGTAAGACTCCACTGAATTACTTTGGGTATCCAAAGAGAACAGTACCCTCATGCTATTCAATACTTAAAAGTCTCCCAGCCATGTTTGTCTTCGAATAGTTGTTCATCTCACTGCTCCCAGTATTTTTTTTTTAATTCCTTTGGTAGATGCTCTTTTCTCAGCCTCATGAAATCCTGCCCTTCACGCGAGCAGCTTAATGTTTAGTGAAAGACACGAAAGGAGCCTTCTACAGATTTCTGGAGCATTAACTCTACTCAGCTCTTTTCTCTCGAACAACTTGCCTTGCAAATTTCAGCAGCCTTATTATTCCCAAATTCTGATCACTGCATCCTCACTTCAGTGAGTCCACTGTGCTCTCTTTTGGCTCACCCTCTCTGCACCACAGTGTAGACATTCCTTCCAAGTAGAAATACATGGTGATTTGGGGAGCCTATCTCAATTTCTTTTCCTACTTCTAGGTATTATAATCTTTTTCTGACTGTTTTTCAGCCACTTCATATATTCTGCATGTTTTAAAAGTTGTTTTATAGCAACCAGAAGTGGAAATCCTCCTGAATTTTTTATAATGACAATTTTCAACATTTTTTTCAAACTACACTTAGACTTATAGAAAAGTTGCAAAAATAATAGAGTTTCAATATAGTTCTCATCCAACCTATTTCAATATTAATAACTTAGATAAATATTACCAGAATGCTGACAGTAACATTGCCCTAGTAGCATTAACCAGATTAACTACCACATTCAAACTTCACCATTTTCCCACTACTATCCTTTTTAAGGACCCTAATGAGTGTCTTACATTGCATTTAGTTGTTGTTCTCCATGGACTCTTAAAATCTACAACAGTTTCTTGGTCTTTCCTTGTTTTTCATGACATTGACAGCTCCAAAGAGTACTGATCAGTTGTTTTGCTGAATGTCCATCAATTTGGTCCTACCTAATTTCTTATTATCATACTGCCTTGGAGAAAGAACCATACAAATGGTACCATGTCTTACTCAGTACACCATATCACAGTGTCCCTGATTTCAATATATCTCATGTCTGTAAATGACATCACCTTTAACATTACTGGGGGTTTCTTCTGGGAGTTTCCAATGTGAAGTTACTATGATTTCTCCTATAGTCAACAAATATCTTGAGGAGATATAATTTGAGACTGTGTAAATATGTTCTCTCCTGAAACTCACTGATTCTAACATCCATTTGTAGATCAAATATGCAATAATCAATATAATGGTATTTACCTAATAATGTTTCATATTTCCCGTCTTTATACAGTTACTAATTGCAATTCCACTAAAAGGAAGAAGCTGTAATGTCTTTTTCATCTATATATTTAATCAAGTATTTATGTCAGTATGAACTCATGATTTTTTTTATTCTTCTGGTTATAATCTGTTATTAACACTATTTTGTTGCTCAAAATTTTGGTCATCAGTAGCTCCTCTTCCTAATGCTGTGTTCTTTCACCAATGTGTCACTTAAGCATTATGTATTGATTATTCTATCTCTATTCATAAGCTGTAGTAAACCAGTTTTGATTGGTTTTAACTGCTCATTTATTAATGGAAGTATTTCTTAATCAAATATTTATTTCTATTTATTCTTTACCCACAGACATCATCATATACGCAGTACATGTGTATGTATCACAGGTGCCAGTGATCATAAGATCATAAAGATGTACCAAAAATATGTATCCTTATATTTACATTAGAAAAATCTGTCTCATGCATTCCAGGGGTGTCTTGTTTGTTTATTCAGGAGAATGTCTCATATTTATTCACTTTTTCCACATACTATTTCACATACAACAGCTAAAATGTTTCAGATTGCTGAATATACTGGGATCTAACCTGATCATATGCACTGGGCTTAATTCTTGAAAGCAAGTAACTTAATGTCTCCATATGGACATCAAAACCAGCTGAGGCACAACACTTTATCATGATGTTGATGATGGGTCCTTTAATGCTAGTGTCTTTTTTAAATTATTGTTGCCAAGTAACTGAAAACCTCATGCAGCATTGCTAAGGATAAGACCTTTCCCTATTAAAAAGAAAAAGATGACAGCCCGCTGTGTGAACAATAGGGAAACTACCCTTATCATTCCCAGCACAAACACTTCATCACTAGGGGTGCATCTTTGCAAAAAATATCTCTGAATTTTTTTCTGCAAAATATTCTGTTCCTGTTCATTGACATGAAACTTTTAGACTTTTAAAGAAAAAAATAATATTAACTGACAGAAAAAAAGAGATAAAAATCCAGAAAATGTATTACACATATGTCTTCACCAAATAGTTGGTATCTAAAAGCTCCACATTAGGAGAGGTTGAAGAATTATTGCTATCAATCATGTGGCTTCTTATCCTAAGTAATTTGAGCAGAATAAGCTTCCTCCCACTGTGTTGTAGAGAAGGATAAAGAGTCTCAAGTCAGATCAAAGCCTAAGTTGTGATTACTGTGAAAAGAAAAGGATCGCATACTCTTTTTCAAGCTATCTAGCCTCTCATGATATAATGTCTCATTTGAAATATTTGCTACATGAATGTCAAAAAGTATCAGATGGTAAAATATTATCAATAGCTCAACTCTGAAAAATAGCTTTTAAAAATGGAATCCTATGGAAGCACAGATACTAAGCTCTTTCAAAACATAGCATTCTACACTGAATTCGTTCAAGAATAAAACTAATGACAAAAATCCCTTCTACCATTTAATCCCTTTTTATAGGTAAAAAATATTTCATGTAACATGGAAATGTAGAAAATTCATGGTTTTAGATTTCATGGCTTACACTTTGTTAAAAGTTGTAGATGATCTTGCTCTATTGCTGAATGGACCACTTGATGGATATGTTTCACTATATTATAAACAAGTAAAGAATACTATAGGAATTTAAAGCTTTTTAATTTGATGTAGTCCCATTTGTTTATTTTTCTTTTGTTTCCCTTACCCAAGGATATATATCAGAAAAAAATGTTGCTATGATAAGTGTCTGAGATTTTATTGTCTATGTTTTCTGCTAGGATTTTTATGGTTTCAAGTCTAATATTTAAGTCCTTGATCCATTTTGAGTTTATTCTTTCTTGTGTATGGTGTAAGAAGGTAGTATAGTTTCATTTTTCTGCATGTATCTATCCAATTTCCCCAACACCATTTATTGAATAGACTATTTCTTCCATTGTATTTTCTTACCTCCTTTGTACCCTAGTGCACTGTTGGTGGGAATGCAGACTGGTGCAGCAACTGTGAAAAGCAGTATGTAAGTTACCTCAAAATATTAAAAATGGATTTGCCTTATGACCCAGTGATTCCACTTCTGGGAATATATCTGAGAAACCCATAACACTAATTTGAAAGAATATATGCACCTGTATGTTCATCGCAGCATTATTTACAATAGCCACAATTTGGAAGCAGCCCAAGTGCCCATCAGTAGATGAGTACATAAAAAAAGCTGTGGTTTGTTTACATTATGGAATACTACTTGGCTGTAGAATGAAGGAAATCTTACCCTTTGTGACAATACAGATGGGCCTGGAGAGTATTATGCTAAGTGAAACAAGCAGGTCAGAGAACAACAAGTACCAATATGATTTCATTTATGTGTGGAATCTAATGAACAAAATGAACTAGGAAACAAAATAGAAACAGACTCATAGAGATAGAGAACAGACTGACAGCTGTCAGAGTGGAGGAGTGTTGCAGAGCTGGGTGAAAAAGGTGAAGGGATTAAGCAACAACAGCAACAAACACTCATAGACACAGACAAGAGTATGGTGATTACCAGAGAGAAAGAGGTGTGTGTGTGTGTGGGGGGTCGGTTAAAGAGGGTAAAGGAGGAATAAATGGATGGAAGGAGACTTGGCTTGCGATGGTGAACACAGAATACAATATAAAGATGATGTATTATAGAATTGTACACCTGGAAGTTATATAATTTTATTAACCAATGTCATTCTGATAAATTCTATTTAAAAAATTGTGGTATATCCAGACAATGGAAATTATTCAGTACTAAACAAGAAATAAGCTATCAAGCTATGAAAAGATATGAAGGAAACTGAAATTAGTGTTATGAAGTGAAAGAAGTCAATATGAAAAACCTGCATATTGTATGCTTTCAAATATGTGAAATTCTGGAGAAAGCAAAACTATGGAGACAGTAAAAAGATTAGTGGTGCCCAGGGTTAGGGGAGAGGTAGCGTTAAATAGACATAGAACAAAGGATTTATAAGGCATTGAATCTAGTCTACATAATAGTAAAATGATTGATACATGTCAGTATTCATTTTTCAAAATCCATAGAAAGTACAGTACCAAGAGTAAACCTTATTGTAAACTATGAACTTTAGATGATAATGATGTGTCAGCATAGGTTCAATGATTTTAACAAGTGTATTGCTCACTTATGCGATTTTGAGGGTAGAAGCTTTTTATGTGTGGAGACATGGCTTATGTAAAAACTATAATTTTCATTGAAAAAATAAAATAGAAAGTAAAAGAGCACAAGTATTTTTACTGAGTTAAAGTTATTTGTTTCTAAAAGTTAATACTTCAGGTATATTGTTATATAAGGGGATGAATCAATATAGCATAGTTTTGTGCTATAGATTGTTTTGTGAGAATTTAAAAATACTCATATTTGAAATACTTAAAATTATATATATTAATATATAAAGAGAATATATATAAGAACTAATATATGTGCATATTTACACACACACACACACACACACACACACTTTGTACATTGATGTAAGCTGTTTTGGTAGTTTGTGAAAGAATACAACTTAAACTGACCTGAATAATTAAGAATTTTAGTTGCCCATGTGACTGGCAGTAAAATTGTAAGTCAGGTTTTAGATTTGGCATTGCCAATAATTTTTGCTTCATTTTCTTGACATACTCTTGACATTAGTCAACCCCTTTCTCTCTCTTTAGTCTGGTAGCAAGACAGCCACAGTAGTTTTGGGCTTCACAACAGAATATAACAATTTGCAGAAGATATGAAAGAACTCTTGTATTCCAGCACTCCAAGAGACATTTTTATCCACCCCTCCCCAAGATTACTCACTTAAGTCACTTGCCCACTTCTGTCCAGTTTCCAAGAGGTAGTATGTGCTAACTGGCTTACACCATTCAGGCTCTCACGCCAATGAGATTTGTGGGGTCAGATTCCTCTGAGGCATGTGGAATGAGTAGTGAATGTTTGCCCTAATCAAGATTCTGTTAGGATTCAGGGAGAGGGGAATAGATACTATGAGAACTTCTATAATTCACACTTTAATTGTATACTGCTGTATATTTTACTAGATTGATAATATTTAACATTTTGATGAACAAGTACCTATAATAACTTAAGTAATAAAAATATATTTTACATGCTACTCTGTTTTATGACTATGGTGAATTTCTGAATACATCTTATTTTATTGCTATTCCATATCTTTAAAAATGAAAATTTACCAAATCAAGAGAGGAAATATTTAATTAGAAACAAAATGAATTCTAAATCTTTCATGAATGTATTCTGTGCAGGGAATTCTTGATGATTTCCTGTATTATGAGAGATAATGTCAAGCCCAATTATTTCAAGTCAGGCTAAATCTTTTTACATTAAGAAGTGCTGAGATAAAAGCTCTTCAATTATGGGTATTTTACCTAGAGCATAGGCCTCAGTCTTTGAAATATTTTAAGTGTTCATTTTTAATTATACATTAAAGTTCTACAAAGTTTCTCATGTAGGGTTTCTAATTTGGTTTGTTTTTACAAGGTTGGCAAGTTTTTAAACATTTGTGTCAGTTGTTTCTCTACTTGTCCTCAAATATTTTCCTCTTATTTTTCCATTTTATATCACATCGAGGCTGACTCCAGGAGAAATATTTCTCCCAGATTCCTGAGACAGCTGGCTTCAACTGTAGTTTGTCAATGGGAGTTTTTATCAGTAGGAAGGGAAGTAAAGGGTAATTATCACTTTCTTCACCTGCCAATGGGTCATTTTCAGCAGCAGTGCTTCTCCTCTGTGCTTCCAGGTTTTAGGAGAATTGATTCCAACTTCCTCCAAGAGACCCTAGTTTCTGGACTTCAGTAATCCCACCTCTTCTCTCCATACCTTCAGCCAAAGCAGCTTTTGAGATAGCTAATCTGAGTTGTCTCATTATCTCCTGTTTGCTTTTTCAGCAATTCCATCACCTATGTAAACATTCTCGATATTACATCACTCTGTCTTAAATATTCTGAAGGGTTTTTGTTTCCAAAATGGAACAGAAGTGGTACATAATTAAACACAATTTTATTTAGTTTACTTATACTTAATCTTTTGTTATATGCTTTCTGCTTCCATGCTTCTACACTTGAAATTGTTCTGGCAACATCATCAGTGGCATAAATGATGTAAAATTCAGGCCCTGGCTGGGTTGCTCAGTTGGATAGAGTGTAGTCCCAATATGCCAAGGTTGTAGGTAAATGAATCTCTCTCTCTTTCTCTCCCCTCCCCCTCTATCTCTAAAACAATAAACAAACAAACAAACAAACAAACAAACATTGCTAAATCCAATGAGTATATTTCAGTTCAGTGGATACTTTTGTTTTTCGGCTTTGTTTGACTGATGACTGTTCACTTTCCTAAACTATTTCCTTTATTTTTATAATGGCAATCTTTAGAACTTCTACCACCTTGATCACCTTAATATCTGTCATGACCTTCTACAACTTTGCTCATTCTTGAATAATGTTGTTCCTGTTCATCTCATTTTTACACTCTACTGGAATGAACTTTTCTAATCTTATGATTTAAAGTACCATTTAAATGCTGGTGGTTCTCAAGTCTATTTCCTCATCACTAAACATATTATTGCATTTCCAAAGCATATTATCTAGCATTTTCTGGATAATTTCCAAAATTGAACTTATTACCTTGTACTTTCCAAACACACACCACACATATATATCATAAACAAACAACATAGATATCACCAAAATCTAACTAAACATCCAAGACAGTAATGTAGGGTCTATTATTTTCTACTGTGTCTGCAATGAGTCTTGCCTCATGCCATCGATGCCCATGTGTAGTCATCTCTCACCTATATAAGCAATAGAATATTGCATAAAAGACTGTGTTTGACTTCAAAGCTAGGTTTTTGGCTTATATCTCTTCCTTTTTCCTGGATAACTGGTTATAAGGCAGCTGCCATTTCATGAGGACACTCAGGTACCCCTATGGAGATGCTCATTGGCAAGGAGCTTAGTCTTCCTGCCAGAGCCAGCAAGAAACAGGACTACTGTTTCCCTTTTGTTCATTTTCATAAGTATTTTCCTACATGTGTTTTTGGTACATTTGTAAGAGTTCCTCCAGGAGAAAAATTATTAACCTTCATATTATTGGCAGAATATTAAGATGTATCCCCAAGGTTCTCATCCAGTGGTATACATGCACCTTCTCCTGGATTCAATATAACATTAATCTAGGTAACGCTGTGAAGATTTTGCAGATGCCAAATAGTCCCCAAATCATCTGACTATATGTTCTCTTAAAAATTAGTCAGTTGAGCATGGTATAATGAACTGACTGTGGTCCTTGCAAATTGTACCCCAGGACTAATAATTCTAAATTTTCTGCCTCCTCACCTTTTTGTATCAGCCATTTCAAATTGGTATATTAGCCTTTAATCTCTCTTTAATAGAAAAGGTATTTTGTTTTTCTGATTATTTTTGACTGATAACATTTTTTCTTGCTGTGTGTATCGTTTTATAAGTTTTCATATAGTGTCTCATTCTTGTTCTAGAAATGATGTGGCTTTGTGCATTTCCATTTCTACAGAAAATATAATTTTCTATTTCCTTTATCTCTCTCTTGTACATCATATGCCATCTATTTTAAAATCAACAGCATGCAAACAAAAACAGCGCATCTTGTTGAGCTACAGAAATAAAATGATTTTGAGAAGAATCCACTAGATATCACTCCTATTGTTATTGAAATGACATAATCCCTAATGGCATGGGGCATAACAATTTTCTTCACTGTATATGCTTACATGTAGCTGTAAGAATATTGGAAACTGAGAAAACCTGACCCACCTTGTAGTGATGTATTAATTTAATGTATACCTGATTCTTTAGTTTTAAAGAAAAAAATCTGCAATCCTTCTATCAATCAATTTTCATCTCAAGTTCTTCTTCCTCCTTCTTTCTTCTCCTTCTTTATCTCTTTTTTTCACCTTCACCTTCCCTTTCATCTTGCATATCCCACCTCAGTTACACAAGTGCGAAGAAACGGGCACCTGTAATCTTGGGATATGTATATGTCTGTGGTAGAGCCTAGCAAAGAAGGCTCCCCTCAGCATCCCTTGGTTATAGCCTCTGTTCACTGGGCAGAGATGGATAAATGTGTCCAAGAGCCAGTGAGCCACATGGGAAGAAAAGATTGAAACTCTTGCAACATCCCTTTTGGAGGTCAAACATTGTTAGAAACTCAATGATATTTTTTTGATGATCTAGGTAAGACAGGCTTGCAGGCAAGGCCTCCAAGGATAAAGTCATATGTGCCACATAAAAAGGGGTAAAGGAGTTGAAGATCTAGACTCTGTGTTAGGGGAAGGGCTGTTTGAATAAAGAAACAGAAATTAGGTTCCTGCTCAAATAAATATTTGAGGACTTGGGTGTTTGATTTGATTTCTAGTTCAAAAAGCAAGTCACACCTGCTCCATAAACTTCAAATAAAATGGTACATGTAGATTACCTCTATAGTCTCTGACAGAACATGGCTACTTAGTAAGTGTTAGCTATTTACCATACAATTCCCCTTCCATCCACTGCAGAGGGGAAAAAAATAACATCTGTGTGATTTGTTTGGTTGGAATTTGCAGATTTCTTTTGGACTTCTATTCACTGCAAAGCACAAACTTCCTGTTGATCCCACTCCATCTCTAAAAAGTCCCCTTCTTATTATAATTGCAATTGTCCTATAAAACTTCTATTATTCAAGTAACTTTCTATCTTATAGCTATTTTATGTCCTCACAACATACAAAATGACTTCCTGAGGCTGATCAACACTTATTCATCCAAATATTTGGTGTCTTCCAATAGCCATGAAATACAGTTATTATTAATTATATCAATTGTAAAATTTTGAGATTATATCCCATGACTTTATTGAATTTAAATCATCTACTTATCCAAATATGTTGATTTCTAAATTCTTGTAACAATAATGAATATTAACACTGTGGGAAATACTTCATTTTCTAAGATATTTATTAAAAGATTCAATCTGTGTTTCCCTCACAATAGCGTACTTAGTCAAGCCAAACTATCTTTATCCAAATAAATGGAGAAGATGGTTAGGCTGGCTCTTTTGTTCACTTGTTCTGTACTTATTTAAAAATATATTCATGTTGTTCCCAACCTTATGTATGATGCCAATATTATCAATGAAAAATTAGTGCTACGTTTAAAAAGGCAGTTATATAAGCTTAATTTTGAACATTTTCTTAAAAGTAGACTACGATTTAGAGATTCAAGATGTACTTTATTTCAAATAGCATGGTTTACTACTGTGAGTACCATATGGTCTATAATACACAATTCCTTACCTAATCCTCCAAAACTTGAATTATTGATTTTATATAAACTCATCAAATTTTTTACAATCCCTACCCCTCCCCCAAGAAGTCACCAATATTTTTTAAATAAAAATCATATATGTTTAAGGTGTACAACATAATATTTTGATATACATATATATTGTGAAATGATTATTATGGTCAAGTTACTTGCCATGTCTAACATTCTTGTTTTCACTTAAAAACATTGCAATTTTCAAAATAGCATTCCTCAACTTGCCATAGAGTCAAAACCTCCCTTTGGTTTAAGTTATGGTATTTTCTTGTTTCACACTTTGTTCTAGAAATAAAGAAACAACTTATTTTAAATCTAAAGCAATTATAAGTATTTTATCAAGAATTAAAAAGTCTTTTAAAGAGTTTTAAAATTTATCGTTCATGTTATTACAGTTGTTCCCAGTTTTTGTCCCTTTTCCCACCTCCACCCAGCCCTACTATCTCCCCTCCCCCAGTTTATCTGGATATTGTTGTCTGTGTCCATGGGTCATGGATAAATTTCTTTGGTAAAAAGTTTTTTCAAGATAATTGCAGCATGTTTTATTTAAAAAAATTACTTTCAACCAAAAGGCATTTGGTAATTGTTAAAGTGAATTATATTATCCTTATTAGCATATGTAGCTCCATATCAAGAATGAGCCTCAACAAAACACAGAGGCATCTTGGTACATTCAATGGAAATTAATGCAATGAAATGCCAGCTTAGGTTAGTAAACACATCATGATTTTTTTCCCCAAAAAACCTTCAAATAAAAACTTAACAGAGAGGTACATATATACAATGAAATATTACTCAACCATAAAATAATGTAATAATTATGTTAAGAATCTCAAGATCTAATCATCCTGGATTTAGGGTGGGTCCTCTGTTCAAAGGCAGGTCGCATAAGAGGAAAACAGAGGGAGAACTGTGACACAGACATACATACAGGAAGGTCATGGGAAGATGGAGATAGAGGTGGAGACTGGAGGGATACTTTAACAAACCACAGAACACCATGAATTACTGGGTAGCTACCAGAAGGCAGAAGAAAGGCCTGAAATAGATTCTTCCTCAAAGCTTCCCAAAGGAACCAACTCTTCTGACAGCTTGATTTCAGAGTTCTAGTCCCCATAACTGTGAGAGAATAAATTTCTTTTGTTGTTAAGTCACCCAGTTTGTGTTACATTTGCCTTGGGAAAGTACTATGCAACCTTATTTTTCAAGTGGGCAAAAGATCTGAATATCTCACAATACAAGATAGACAGATGGCAAATAGGCATATGAAAGGATGCACAACATAATTTTGCATAAGGAAAGTACAAGTTAAAACAGCAATTAATTACCAATACACCTATTAAAAAGGCTAAAACACCAGTTGCTAGAAAGGAAGCAACTGGATCTATCACACATTGATGGTGAAAATACAAAGTGGTGCAGCCATTTGGAAACAATTGGCAGTTTCTCATAAAACTAAACATAATCTTATCATCTAATCCAGAAACAGTGCTTCTAGATATTTATTCAACTGATTTGAAAACTTATGTCAACACAAATAACTGCATATAAATGTTTATAGCAGAATTATTAATCACCCCAAACTAGGATGTCTTTAACAAATGAGGGTGCAGTGAAGGGTTACCTGCACTTAAGAGTAGTGCCCAGTGCTCCCCAGGCTGATGTCAGGAGCAGAGCTCTGTGTGGGACAGTCTGTTCTAGGGGGGGCAGTTCCCCAAGACTTTCCTGATGCTCCTCATCTTTTTTTCTGTTAGGGCCTGGGATCCTTCTGTCTTCTGACTTGTGGTTGACACTCTGGTATAATGACATCACATACCATTGAAAGCTAACAACACTTACTGCAAATTATGTGAAAACATTAATAGAAGTTGATGCATAATTTAAAAAATTAATTCAACCAAGTTAGGCTTATTACAATAATAAAGAACTTTGAACACCACATATCACTGTCAACTCCAGTCAGTTTAACAAGGAACTGCACTATCTGTATGAATCTCTCCACCTATTGCGTAAAATGCTTCCTCACCTGGGGCCAGCACTCTAGTTCAGACAGTATCTGGTGGCAACATGACCACAAGATATATGCCTTATGGCTGCAAAGAACTCAGGAACTAAAGGCCACATCTAAGGTGGGGATAGCATCTACATAATTTTTTAATGCTAGTCCCAACTTCAGTGCTGGAATCCATACACAGGAGAAGAAATCGCCTTCTTCATCAGCCATCAAGACAGCTATCAAGTCCTGCTACATTGGCAAGAACACATGAAACTCCCAGATTAGTGAAGAGATGTACCTCTCCCCAATTCCATCAATAACATCACTTGGTGGGTGACATAGGGGAGCCAGCTATCCTCTGCCTTATATTAGGCAGGGGGATTCAAAGGTAGGAAGGGGTATCAGGCATACCACTCGTCCTTTCAAACAATGGATCTGCCCAATCAGATTGCTCTGCAACTTTAGGCTGGTGATAATGGTTAAAGATTCTCCAAGCCTTTTTTTTTGGAAGGTATCCAGGATGCTCTAAGATCCCACAGGTTCTCTTCTTCTGTTCCTTTTTCCACTATATGCTGAGCTTTAAATTCAGACCCCTAACTGGCAGCCTGCCCAGGGCTTGGTTCAGTATGCAGTCTCTCTCACAGACTCTGGAAATTTCTTTACTCCCCAGGCTTCCTGATGTTTCTCACTAATTGAGGGTGTCCTATCTAGACAATTCCCTGGGAGCTAGTCATTCTGACCAAATCATGCCTCTTAATACAAATGGAAAAATTCATATTGACATTGAATTTTAAAACATCAACCTGGAGTGACCCCAGTATTCAAGATATCTTGCAAAAAATCCCACTTTGTATGGATAAAAAATTAATGAGGAATTAATTTTTGAGTAATATCATTTAAAAGCATGTAAATAGAAAATATATATTTTCACACGAAATACTGATGAACACTTAAAATTGATATAATAAAATGCTGGTGTTTCTTTTGGATATTCTCGTATACTAAAATGTGAGATGATAACTTGACACAGCATTATGAAAACAGAATATCAGCAACATTTAAAAAATTTATGATCATCATGCTATTTCCACTTTAACCCAATGTTCACTTCTGTGTTGTTACAATAAGGAAACATCCACATTTTCCCAGTAATTTATATTTCATGATGTTGATATAAGTCCTATTAGTTACAGCAAAAAATGGAATACAACTTATGCATCCATCAGGAGGAGAATGGTTAAATTATTTAGGGCATATAGACTTTAGAATACTTGGTAGTAATTAAAAGGGTGAGATGGATCCACATGTGCTCTCATGGAAAGAGCCTACATTTACCTCATTAAGGATAGGGCAGGAGGCAAAACAATATGTACATCGTCATCGAAGGACATTAAAAAAACTCACATTGCATTTTTCTACTGTATGTATATAAAAAAACAGAATATATTTTCACTTAATATATACAATATTTTAATGCTATGGACACTTCTATTATTTAATATTAAAATATTTCATTACTTCTAAAATAAATGTTATGATTATTTCTAAGAAGGGCTGAATTTTAGAGGATAAAAAATTAGTTAGTGATTTAAAAGTATTTTTAAAAAGTATTAAAGCTGGCACGTCTGCCAGGGAGACATTTTCTACCTTGGTGGTAAACTAAAAAATAGCTCCACAAAGATGTCCATGCATTTTCCCTGAAACCTGTGATTTATCCAAGATAGATGGATTCCACGTGTAAAAAGCCTCCAATATTTCATTGCTGTGTTAAAATATATGGCCCAATGTAGAGACTGGAGAGAGGCCAGGAAAAGCAATATCAGTTGCATGTGACAGTTAGGGAATAGGGCCTCAGTCCCACTACCACAAAGAACGGATTCTGCCACCAACCTGAATGATCTGGGAAGGAGATTCTTTCCAGAGCTCATGATCAGAAAGGCCCACCACCTAAAAGTTTTACACAGGCCTTGTGAAGCAGAGAACTTAAGAAATCCGCAGAAGAAACTTGGATTTGTCACCCACAGATATGTGAAATAATACACATGTGGTGTGATAAACTGCTAAAGTTGTATTAATTTGTTATGGTAACTTAGGAATACTAGTACAACCTCCCAGAAGGACTACAGGGTCTGTGAGAATACAGCCTCCGCTGATGGTTGCTACACAGTGGATTCCTCAGAACTTCCCCATCTACCACTTAGGAGGGAGGCTTTGGTTCTTGGCCACTTATTTAAGCTAACTCACCAGTGTACAGATTCAGTGGCCAGTCTCAAATAAGTCACCAGATTAAATTTTCTTTCTAACCTCATCTGCTTTCTGAAACCCCTTGCTAACTTCAGGGTTATCTTTCAAGAACCAGTAGATTTTGTGTCAAATCAGACTCTATTCACAAGCCAATTGGGGAAAAAATCTTTGGAAGTGTGTTGGAAGCACCCAGAGCAGAAAAGCAGACATCTAAACTTCACTGCCAAAATAAATAGCCATGTGGACAGGTCTGTTGTTAGGAGAGGTATTCCATGGTCAAGGACAGGACAGGCAGCAGACATCTGCATGGAGCTGCAGGCCTCTAAGTCAGGGGAAAGGCAGGTGATTCTAGGCTTTCTGTTCTACTGGGAGCAGAGTGCGGACTTATGAAAGGAAGCAGGGGAGAGGTGGAGAGCAGGTTAGGATCCATATTTGAACATGAGTCCACATTGGGGAAGACCTAGGAGAAGAGAGATGTAATTCAGGAAGTGTTGGGTGGTCCTAGCATTGGGCAGAGTCAGCTCTAAAACAACCTTGTGGACACAGGGGCAGGAGGACCTTAGGCAAATGCATCCCATAGAGAACCCCCATGTGGTATTTCATTCTCTTTTTACCTTATTAATGCATGTGGTTTTAGTGCATTGGCTGCAGTTTCCTTCTTCGTATTCCTGTTCGACATTGTGGAGTAGTGAGAAGAGAGATGAATTAAGAGGTATTTGGCCTCAGGCAGGGAAGAGTGGAACAGTGTGTGTGGGTCTGAAGAGGAATTCATACCAGGGCTCTGTTCCAACTATGTCACTTACAAGCCAGGTGAAATCGCAAAGTTCTAGGAACCTCAGATTTCCATCTGTGAAATTGATTGGTAAGTAGTCCTCTTGCTCCTGGCTCACATATACCTTGAAAGTATGAATGCTGGAATGGATGGGCTACACTTCTCCCAGCCCAGGGCAGAGTGCCATCACAATGGCTTCTGAGCATCCCATCTCAGTGTCACCCTATTTCTCAGACACTCAGATTTACACAAATCACCTAGTTTATGGACTTTGTTCTCCAGCACTGGGACAAGAGCACAGGACCTCTTCCATTTTTGTCCCAGATACAGATTTGTCTCTGCTTTATCTATGATCTTAAAGTCTATACAAGAAGCAGTTTCCCATCCCAGGCTTCAGTCTCTCCACCAGAGACACATTTTCTGAGCTTTTGACACCTGCCCACCACTCAAACTCATCTGACCCACCACCCAGTTTAATTAAAACTACCTTACACCAAAGGACTCATAGTTTCCCAAGGCCATAACACCCCTTTTCCAGGCCTTTACATTTGATAGTTAACACCTAAACTGCCCAAGTCCTCACACCATCTTTTGACTTGTTCTTTTGGTCACAGGGAGTGTCTTAAATATTCCTCACATCATAGCTACCCCAAGATTTTACAATTCTATTGGCAGGGATGGTTCCTGTACACCTTCACATTCTCAATACTAACACAGACTAAAGAAAACAGACTAAAAGTTATAAATGAAACAAAAAAAATTGTTAGCTTTATTTCTCCATTTCTTAACTCCATCTATCACGTTGCTGAGTTGTTTCACATTTCCATGGAAATGCCTCATCTACTGCCATATCATCTTGCTCCATATCACTAAACAAGGTGAAATTCTTCCAATTTGTTTTACAAAATAATAAAACTCTTACTCTTAAATCTCATTTGCAGCAATAAATGTTTGAGCATATCCTGCATGAGTTTGGGTTATGAAGCTACTAAAACCTTCAATTAAAAGGAAAACACTTTTAAAAATTATCTAAGTTACTATACAGAACAGAATCAAATATGTTATGTATCACCCCAACTTTCTACTCCTGAGAAGGTAGACTTCTCTTTTTAAAAACCAAGTGAAGAATCTGCCTCAAACTTTATTAGGGGTGGGAGAAGCTGCTTCCTTGGCTCTAGAGCGTTCCCTGGCCATGGCAGCACGATGAGCCTTGACTGCAGCTCGGGCTTGGGCTCTCTCTTCCTCATCTTTCAAAGCCTCTTCATAAAGCAATGGGAAGGTAGTGGGGTCAGTACCATGGACCTTGGCCAAAAACTCCAGCACTTTCATCTTGGTAGTTTCAACATGGGCTCTTGGACCCCACAGGAACTCATGGTGTGGAGGATGACTGTGGGGCACTTGGCGGTATATCAGGTAATCTTCTTTCACCAAATCTTCTGTGATGAGCTTCTTGGGCTCCCCAAAAAGGAAGTGCCTCCTCCCCTGATATAGCCCCATCACATTCAATGTTTCCCAGACTTGCTCCTCAGTGGCACAATTGCAATTCATGTAGATCACACCTAGGATAGTCATCAGCAGACCGGTGTAGGGCACACCTCCATCATCATTCAGCACTGTGTCACAGCATGGTTCCAGTTTGTTGACGAGGATATATACATGCCGGTAGGGATCCAATTCTTTCATGTCGAGGCCAAAGACCATCTCCATGTGATCAGAGGCTCTCTTGAGGATCTCAAGGAAATGATTTCTGTATATTTGGATTACATTTCTCACCATCTCTCCCTTTGTGATGGGCTCTTTGATTTGATACTTGTACAGCAGATAATACACTAAGAGAATCACCTTCTCTTTTAGACGGCGTCTGTGGAGGAACTCCATGGTGGACAAGGCCTGGGAGGATCTTGACCTTTGTTCCACCTGGTAGTTGGCACCTTCATTTGATCTTGTTGTGGCTTCAGCACCCACTAGATTCTGGGGCTCTTGTTGGGCCTGGCGGCGTTTTTCACGGGCACGGGCTTGACACTTCCGACCCCGAGGCATGATGACTTTCAACAAGGGCAGCAGGTTAGTGGGCAGATGACTCAGTGATCTGGAGAGAGGATGAGATTTGGGGGTCACTTCAACAGAGGGATAAAACCTTGGCTTTATTGATGGCCACCTCTACAGGATTCCTTGAGGGAACTGCTCTGGGAACCCAGAGGCAACTATTCCCTGATTTGCCACTGCCCTGAGGACCCCATGGAAATAACCAAGGTGTGCCTCAGCTCCTACCTACCAGATCTGCTTGGGGCTCACTGGTGCTTACAGTAATGGCTCTGTTCTGAGTAAGGGAATATTTAAGTTCACATTAAGGGTCACCCCTTCACTTTTTGCAGGACCTAAGGTCCCTGTGCTTTACTGCTCTGATGCTGGTCCCTCATTTCAAGGCCCTCATCTCTCTGAGACCCCAGAGGAGGAATTGAGGAGAACTTCATCTTACCACACCTGCCCAGGGATGCACAAAGAAGAAAGTACACAGAAAGCTCTGTGGGATGTCCTCTACCTTGGCATGCATAGGGGGCTCAGTCTTCACTCAGTGCCTTCACTTTTGCTTTGGGTAGGGCCCTCTGCTGATTTAAGACCTATATCCTCAGAGCAAGGCCCTCTAATCTCTGAATGTCTAGAGAAGAAAGTGAAGGAGGGCTCAGTCTAACATATTTGCTCTGACTGCATTTCTCACCAGCATGGAGGGATCCTCAGGGCCGATGGCTTGGATAAGACTCTCTGTGACCCCTACTGTTCTGAGATGGGTGACCCCCTCAGTCCTCACTCAGGGTCTTCACACTGAGTGCCAGAAATGTTTGGGTTCCCTCCTTTTAATGACAATGCGTCTGCCCTCTTAGACCAGACTTCACCTTCCTTAGACTGCCCAAGGGCAATATGAGAGGGTAGCTCAGCCTCACACTCTTAACTGAGGAGTCCCAGAGCTCACAGCAGTGGTGGGATTTTGTGAGGTCACCTTTGTTGCGAGTGGATGTTTCCCTGAGACCTCACTCAGTTTCGTGCCTGTGATGTGTGTTAGGGCCTGACACCATCCTCCCCCCCACATTCAAAGGTATTCACTGCCACTGAGACACCAGAAACAGAAGTCAGTGTAGCTTACATCAATCCAACCTAATCTGTGTCCTCTCAGACTGAAAATATGGGCGGGGCTCCGTGAGGCCGCGTCTGTTCTATGGTATGCAGTTCCCTCAAACCTCACTCAGGGTTCTTCCCTTACACTTGCTAGGGCCTGGGACCTGTCCCTCTTCTAGTGTGAAGCTGATGTCCTGGTCTGATATCCTCACCCTTCTCAGTTCCCTCGAGGGAAATTTTTAACATTCTCAGAGGTTGTCCTGTCAGACGATTACTCTCTGGGTCCTATCACGGCTGATAGCAGGGGCAGAACTCTCTGGAATCCACTCTAAACTAAATCGAGGTCTTTACCTTAATTCAAAGCACGGCCCGAAGCTCCTCCGTCTCCTAATGTGACGCTCCCCTCCTCACGGAAAGGCTGTGGCTTGTCTCAGAAACCAGGAACAGAACTCATGGTGTGTCACATCCTTAAACCGCCGCTTGGTGCTTCCCATGGCGGACAGCAAGGTTCCGGCACTGCAAGGCCCTTGAGAGCAGGTGCGTGATGTTCTGGCAGCCTCTCGTGGCTGGGACGGATACTACCTCCATATCTAACTCAGGAAATTCACCTTAACTCCAGGCAGAGACCAGAGCTCCTCCCTCGCTGTGTATCACACCACTCCTCTCAGACCAATGTTCTTCTTGGGAGTCTAATATCCCAGTGCACCACTTCCAGCACCTTTGCCTGGGCTTTGTCAGTACTGACCCAGAAGCAGGGTTCTATGGGGTCGACTTTGGTCTTGGGGTGGAGAATTCCCTTGGAACTCACATAGGGGATTCTGCCCCATCTGGGCTGGTCCTGGTTTTCCTCTCTTTGGTTAACTAGCCTTAAACCAAGGCCCTCCCCATATTACTCTCCAATTTCCAGAGGTTAAAATGAAGGGGTATACGAGCCTCACAGCCACACTGGGGCCTCCCAGATTTATAGCAGGAGCAGGTCACTGTGCTGTTCATCTGCTCTGGGGTGGGTAGTTCCCTCAGAATTCACACACAGTCCTTTACTCATGTTAATGCCTGTGATCCCATTTTCCATGGTCTTGAGGCTAACATCCAGGTCCCAAACTTTTGATCCTAACTCTCCAGAGGAGAAATTCAGAGGTCATCATTGCTGGCAATACCTACATAGAGCCTACCAGGACTGAAAGCAAGGACTAGACTCTGTGGGGTTCACAAACTTCTGTGGTGGGGATCCCTCAGACTCAATCAAGGACTTACCTAAGCTCCTGGCTCCCTCTGACGTTACCTAGATTCTTCACATTTATTTCTGTTCAGGCATGGGATTCCACCTTCTATCTGCTGGTGGAGTCTGACAGGCTGGTGATTGTCCTTACTTTAAAGTTTTATATTTTACTGTATTTATTATAGATGCTGTGATGACTTTGTGAATGGCTAGCACAGAATCTATTTTTTAAATTTTAATTCAATCAAGTTGGAGTTTTACATTAAAAAAATAGAGCTGAACTCCACCTATATCTATTACCCAACCTCCTTCCAGGCAATTTAACAAGGAACTACACTTACCACCATGGTTCTCCATTCACCCTGCAAGTGTTTGCATTGGAGGCCAGCCACTTAATCCAGTCAGTATCTGGTAGCAACACAGGCCACCAGACACAAGGTACATTTGCCCTCTGCTATGGAAAGAAGTCAGGAACCATGGCAGGCAATCTGAGCAGGGATATGAGACCCTTTTTTTTTTTTACAAGGCATGTTCACATTCAACCCTTTATTGCCACAGTCACTGAGGTAATTAACATTAGGGAATTCTCCCTCCAATTTTCCCCTCTATGTAGCTGCATACCCCTTTCCACTACTCATTGGTAATACTTGCCCTATTTTAATGCTCCCAAATCACCAACAAATCCCATCCATTCTCACAGCCTCAACCTTAGCGGTAGGAGTACCACAGAGATGGCAGGCGGTGCGGAGGGGGATAGCCTTCTCTACTTGGCATCAAGATAGCTCTAAACCCTGCTGCACTGGCAAGGATGCACAGAAACCCCAGAGTAATGAAAAGATGTAGCTCTCCCTAATTCCATCAATAACATCACTTGGTGGGTGACACAGGGGAGCGAGCTATCCTCTGCCTGACAGTAGGTAGAGAGTGTTCTAACGTAGGAAGGAGTATCAAGCCTGCCTTTGGTCTTAGCATCGAATAAATCTACCCATGCAGATCACTTTAGAACTTGATGCTGGTAATGATGATTCAGAGATTCTCTAGCTTTATGCGTGTAAGTTGTCTGGTACACTCTGCCAGATTCTCCATCTTCTCTCTTTCTGGTACCTTTGTTTGCCTTTTGATGAAGCTCACATACAGATCCCTGACTACCAGCTGCCCTGGGCCCTGTAGACTTGTTTTAATATATGATCTATCTAGAAATTGCTCTCCTTCTCCCCACCCCACATAACCCACTCTCATCTTCCTGGTGTTCCTCAGTTACTGATATTTTCCTGCCCAGGCTCATTTCCTGGCACCTGGTCATTCTTACAAAACTTTGCTTCTCAAATTGAAGTGAAAACTTAAATACCTATCAAGAATTCTTAAAGCATGAGCCCAGAGGTATCCTGATAATCAAGACATCAATGTAGAATCCTATTTAGTATGTGTGAGGAAGTATGTTAATTTTCTACTCAACTTGATTACAAAACAGGGAAATACAAATTAAAGTTGAGACAATATAATTGCAGCAAAAATGTTGCTCCAAATTTAAAATTGATAAAATTAAATATCTGCAAGAACTTTGGTTATTCACATATATTAATTTGTGATGGGACAGAATTATAAGAATAAAATTTCAGAAATATTATAAATATTTACAATCACCAAATTCTTTCCATTTTAATCCAATTTATACACTTTTTATCTCTTTCCTATAAGGAAACTTCCACATTTGTGCAACAACCACATTCAATGATGTTGTTATCAGTTCTGTTAAATGTATCAAGAAATGAGGAACAGCTTATGTGTCCATCAGGAAGAGAATGGGTACATTATTTATGGCACATACATGTCAGAATTCTAGGGAGTACTTAAAAGATTGAGGTGGATCTATATGTACCCTCACAGAAAGATCCTGCATTCATTTTATTCAATAACAAGAGCAAGAGTCAGAACATGATATACACCATTACACATGTCTCTTAAAAACTCACAGTGTCTTTTTCCCCTTTTTAAAATTCTTCCCTACCAGTTTGCACAAGTTCTCTGTGTCTCAATTTTCTCATCTGAGAAAAAAGGACTATTTTTACTTAGTAGGACATCGGAAAAGGATTAGAAAAGATAGGTGAGAGAAAAGGTTGTGGCATTCAGTAAGCACTCACTACAAGGGTGGGCAAAAGTAGGTCTACAGTTGTTCATATGGAAAAAGACGGGCAAATTATGGTTATTAGAGTAGATTTATTAACTCTGTGTTCTGTTTACTCACAACTATAAACCTACTTTTACTCAACCCTGTACATGAGTTTATTTTGATGATTACATTACAGGAAGATGTCCATATTTGTGCTATGAGTCTCATGCTTCTCAGGTCCACCACTGTGGTTCATGTGCTATAGTGAGTGAAGCTTTGTTTTGGCCTCTCAACTGACCATTCCTTCTCTAATGTCTGACCCTACACCTTCCTCCTCCAATACCTCAGTTCATATCTGTTTAAAACCTGCATGTGTAATGTGTTGGAGAGAATAGATATGGAGAAGAGCAGAGAGATGCCAACATGAACCCTCAACAACTTCTGATTGGGCAGGAGTCATAAAACCTATTATTCACAACTGAGGTACAGTGCAGAAGGAATACAGATAAAATATGTGGTAAGCTGGAGTGAGAATGGGGTTCCCATGCTACTATGATACTCAGGAGTTTGCCTCAGTGCTCACTGGAGACATTTTGAAAGGAAGCCATCAACAATGTATTCTTCTAGCACATATTTTAAGAAAGACTCTAGAATAAACTTAAAAATTATACACACAAGGTTTTTAGTTGTGGTTTATTCTAATAAGGCCTAATTTTACAGAACCATAGAAAGGAGGCAGGAATGGGATTATTTCACACTTTTAGAATTTTTTAGCATCAACAATATATGCTCTATTTCTATTGTAATTAGTTTATCTAAGTTAGAATACAACAGAAAGAGAAGCTGTGTGTTATTCAGATAAGTAACTGCTTGTGATTGTAATGGGAGAAGCCTGAAACCTGAATTATCTAACAATATAAAACTTTCTTTTCATGCACATTAAATCTGACACAGGTAGGCAGGATCTCTGTTGTCAGGTAGCCCAGGGATGATGGCTACTCCCATCATGTGACTCCACATCTCAACACAGGATTTCAATGTTTGCTGCTGAATTGCATAGAAAGCAGAAAGTGGCACACTGACTCTAGTGCCTTGGTCTAGAAAAAGATAAACTTTGCTTCTGTTCATATTTCAGTGGCAAAGGTTGTCACAAAACTCTTTTTAATGCAGGTGGACTGGATAATATACTATCCCCATGTGCCCAGGAGCAGAGCAAGATACAGCTTGGATGGACACTTGCAGCCTCCCAATCAACAGTCATAGAGTAGGTGCTCAGTAAAGTGCAGCACTTACAATCTGTATACAAAAATCCTCTGCATTCTTGAAGAAGTTTCTGAGAAGGCTCAAACTGCCTTGCAACAATCCAGATTTATGTAGTGCCTATTATGTGATTAGCATTTCAAACACAGGATCACATCAATTTCTCTAAGGACACTGGAAATCTTAGCATGGAGGCATTGCCCTTCTTCACTCTATAGCACCTGTCTGCACTGGCCTTTCCAACAACCTCTCTAGTCCCAGTACACTGAGAATTCTCTTCTTACTCTCTGCAAGGTCAAAATCACAACTTGTGAGTCTCTGCTATCCACCATCTGGAGAAATGCCTGAATGCTTACACAGGTGCCTTTAAACACACCGAAAGGTCTGGATTTTCCCCTGTGGCAGATACAGACAAGAGTCAGTGGAATGATGGTAAATTATTATTATTTTTCTATCAAAGCTGGCACGTCTGCCAGGGAAACATTTTCTACCTTGGTGGTAGACTAAATAATAGCTCCACAAAGATGTCCATGCATTTTCCCTGAAACCCGTGATTTTGCTGCATTACATGGTCAAAGATACTTTGTAGATATGTAAGGGAATGAAACCAACTTTACAGCAGTCATTGGATTATCTGGGTGGGCCCAATGTAATCACATGAACCCTTACAAGCAGAAGACTTTCTCTGACTGTAGACAAAAGAGAGATGCACTGGAGGGGAAGGGTAGAGGGATTCCACATGTGAGAAGGCTCCAATATTTCATTGCTGTGTCAAAGTATATGGCCCAATGTAGTCTTGAGAGAGGCCAGGAATAACAATGTCAGCTGCAGCTGACAGTCAGGAAAGGAATAGGGCCTCAGTCCCACTACTACAAGGAATTGAATTCTGCCACCAACCTGAATGATCTGGGCAGGAGATTCTTTCCAGAGCTCATGATGAGAGGACCACCAGCTGAAAGATGGACTTAGGCTTGTGAAAATCCAAGCACAGAATCTAGCAGAGCCATCCCAGCCTTTATCCCTACAGAAATATAATAACACCTACTGATATAATAAATATGTGCTGCTCTAAACTACTGAATTTGTGGTAATTTGTTACAGTGGTCAGAAAGAAAGTACTATAACTTTACGAGAAGCCTACAGTGTCTGTGACACTCCAGCCTTTGGCAAAGTTTGCTACATAGTGGAGTTTGCTACATAGTGGATTCCTCAGGCCTTTCCCATCTGCCTCTTAGGAGCAAGGCTTTGGTTCTTGGCCACCTAGTTAAGCCCACTCATCAGGGTATATAGTTAGTGGCCTTCTCAGTCAGTCAAGACACTCCATTAAAATTCTATTGCAGGGAAGATAGTCAATAATATTGTAATAACTATGTATCATTCCAGGATGACTGGAGAGATGTGGCAGGAATGTTTTGGAAAGTATAGGATTGTCTAATTACTATGCTGCACACCTGAAACCAATACAAAGTAATATTGAATGTAAGCTGTAATTGAAAAATAAAAGTAAAAAAAAAGTTTTAAAATTCTACTGCAATTATCATGGATATTTTAAAATGTCCTCTCTTGGTCTGGTTTATGAACCAAGGCTGCAGGTTTCCTGCCAAATCAGCCAATCAGCAGATTTGGCCAAAAAAATCATTAAGAGTTTGGTAGAGGCAGCCCAGGGTGGCAATGAGGAGATGTCTAAACTTCCCTGTCTGAAATGAGTCACTGCATGGAAGGGGCTGCTGCTATCAGAGGGGCCCACAGTGAAGACCAGGATCTGCAAGGATTTGGGATGCTCTAGGTTGAGAGGGCAGGGGTCATGGGTTATGCATTCCACAGCAAGCAGGTGCAGCCTGCAGAGGAGGATGCAGAGAAGAGCTGGCTGGCAGGACGGGTTCCAGCCTGCATGGGACACACACTGGGGAAGGCCTAGGGAAAGGGCTGGGACTGGACATTTGGGCTGGGAACAGGGCAGAGTCAGTTCTCAAGGAACCCTGGGTTGGGGACAGAAGGATCCTAGGTAAATGAAGCCCCAGATGACCCCCAAATTTTGTTTGATTCTCATTTTTGCCTTACTTCTTTAGGCCTGCTCTGTGCACTTTAGCCATAGGCTCTTTCTTCTTACAGCCTGAGAAACATGGAATAGTAAGAGAAATGAATTAATAGACACAAGGCCAGCCTTAGGCAGGGAGGAGTGGAACAGTATAAGTTCTAGAAGTAGCAGATCAGGTCTTTATTGTCAAGCTTTTCTCTTAGGAGCTATTTGAACTCATGAAAATTTCAAAACTATGTGTGCCTCAGGTTCTTCCTCTGAACTGGACTTGATGTGATCATCTTGCTCCATGGTTCGTGTGTACCTTGTGAAGTTGGACTGCTAGAAGGTAAATAATTTGTTTGAGGCACCTGGTCCAGTGACTGGTATGTATTCAATCTTTGATAATTAGCATTATCACTATTCAATTCTGACCTCAAAGATCACCCATTTCACATCTTGGAATTTTTAAATTTATTTTTATCCTGGAGATGTCAGACAATATACAGCCATGTAGGATGTACCACACCAACTCAGTGATAATGCTTCTTACCAAGAATATTAAGTAACTTGCTAAGGAAAATGTTGGGGATCATTTATAAGCAATTGAGAGAAACCTGAATGGATATATACAAGGATCCTGTAAAAGGAGTCAAGGACTAACTTGCTCACTCTCATCAAACCATCTATTTCTCACTTTCAGTTTGTAAATTTATGCTGAAACAAATGCTCTATAAATCATGATCTCTGTCTTTTTCAGCCTAAGGTAAAGCGTGCAAACACAGTGACTTTTGAGCATCACAGGTTGTTAATGCATTATAGCCCTTATTTCTCAAAGATTCCATGGCAATAATGTATACAAAATACCTACTTTGTAGACTGTGTTCACCTGCACTAGGAGAAAGGTAGAGGACACATCCCATTCTTGCCTCAGGTGGAAGTTTCTCGCTGGTTAATTTATTATCTTAAAGTGACTGTTGGAAACACCTTCTCAAGTTTTGTCTCAACTCTGGACACAACTTCTGAGGGTCTGGCCACTGCCACCCCCACCCACAGCCTCCCCATCTGACCCTCCACCCATCTTAACATAAAATTGACTCACACCAAAAGACATGCCATTTCCCAAGGCCCCAAACCCGCTTGCTTCAGGACATTTATTTACACATGACTGCTCACATAGAGGTCCTCCATGACCTCTCTCCTCTTTGTCTTTGTCCTTAGGTCTTAGGGTATATCTCACCAACTTTCTGACTTGAGAGTTGCTCCTAGACTCGACCATTGTATGGGTACAGTGGCTCTTTTTGATCTTAACATCTCCAGAAGTAGCAAGGAGCCTCCCAAAGAGCAGAGGCTCAAAGAATGTTTGAGAAATAAATGAGTGAATGTGCAAGAGATCTAATTTATTATGATGCAATTAATTCTACATTTTTGAATAATCTAAGCACATCCAAGAATACATCTCTTAATTTCACAGAACAACAAATTAAAAGTGACAAGAGAATGCAAACATTTATCATCTATTACTTTACTTCTGTAACCTTAATCCCAAATATTTTACTATTAAGTTTTTTCACATTTCCAAGGAAATGCCCAAGCAATACACTACTATGATTTTGTTCCAAATAACTAAATGGAGAAAATTTCCCCATTTGTTCTAGAAAATAGCAAATTTTTGTAGTTTTAAAATGTAATTTCATTAGGCTAATTATTAGATGCATGAGCTACTGAGGAAGTTCTAAATCATAATATCTTTTCCCAAATGAGAAATGGATTTAATGAACTTAATAATTTTTCATTTTGTTAAATTTATCTTTAATTATAGGCAACATACCAAATAGTAAAACTCATACTCTTTAACCTCATAAGTATCAATACATGTTTGACTTATATGTCAGTCATTAACTCAGAATCTGAAGTTAGTTAAACCTTGTATTAAAAGGAGCAACATTTATACAAATATCCAAGTTACTACATAGAACAGAAACACAAACATGTTATAAACTCTTATCTCTAGCCCAACTCCAACCTTCCACTAATGAGAACATTAGCTGTTCTCTTCAAGCACATAGTAAATAATCTTCCTCAGCATTTACTTGAGGCATAAGCTGCTGGCCATGACCTTGGAGCATGCCCTAGCCATGGAAGAAATATGAACCCTGGCTACAGCTCTGGCTAGGGCTCTCTCTTCCTCATCTGTCCTTCGTAATAGTGTGGGAACTCACTGGGGATGGTATCATAAACCTTGGCCCAAAACTCCAGGACTTTCATCTTGCTGGTTTCAGTGTGGGCTCTTGGGCCCCACAGGAACTCATAGCGTGGAGGATCACTGCCAAACACCTGGCAGTACTCCAGGTAATTTTCTTTTACCAAATCATCTGTGAAGATCTTGGGTTCCCCAAAGATGAAGTGTTTCTTCCCAACATGCAGCCCCATTAGATTCACTACTTTCCAGACTTCCTCTTCAGGGACTCAGTTGCCTTTCATAAAGATCATGCCCAGGATAGTCATCAGCAAACCAGTCTTTGGAACACCTCTGTGTTCTCTTGAATCATGGCTTAGCTCCAGTTTGTCGATGAGGATATAGGTATTCTTGTTGGAATACACTTCCTTTATGTCAAGGTCAAAGACCAGCTCCAAGTACTCAGAAGCTCTCCTGAGGATCTCCTGGAAGTGATGCGTGTACACTTGAGCTGCATTTCTCAGCATATCTACCTTGGCAATGGGCTCTTTCCTTTGATACTTATACAGTAGGTAGTGCGCCAACACAACCACCTCTTCATCCAGAGGGTTTCTGTGGTGGGGCTCAGTGATATCCTTGGCATATAAAGCATTTGGCATTTCCTTCACTTGATTGTTGGTACCTTCATTAAATATTGTGTTTGAAATGACCTCAACAGTTGTGGTGATGGAGCAGACTCCCCCAGGCACTTGAGGATTGCTGGGTGTTTCAGTTGCAGGTGAACTCTGAGGATCATCATTGAAATCAGGAGATTAGGAAAAAGGTCTCTCTTCATCCTCTGGTACAGTGACCTGGGCACCCACTAGATCCCTGGACTGCTCTCAGGCTTTGCAGCATTTCTCACGAGCACAAAACTTACTCTGCTGTCCCTAAGGCATGATGACTCCGGTCAGGTTTAGCAAGCAGGAGTGTGAGAAAGGTGACTTGGAGGAGAGAGGATAAAATGGTGTGATGCCTTTAGCAGGTAAATACAACCTGGGGCCTTATCAAAACCTATCTCTGCAGGTTTACTTGAGGACACTGCTCTAGGAACGCATGATGCTCCACTCCTCTCCAAGCTACCTTTCTGCTGAGGAGCCTGTTAGGATAACTACAGTTTGCATTAGGCTGCAGTTTTCCAGCCCTACCTGGCTCTTACTGGAGCTAATACAAGGTCTGACAAGTCCAGGCCCTGTGGAGCCTTCTCTGTTCTTAAGTAGCAGATGTTTCTTTCCATTCACATTCAGAGCCATTACCTGCATTTCTGGCAGGATTTGAGGTGCTTTCTCTATTTAATTGCTTTGATGCTGACTCCTTATTTTAATGCTCTCACCTCCATGAAATTATGGGTGAGGAGCTGAGGTGGGAATCTTACCTAAGCACACCACCAGGGGTATACCATGGGATCACAGCAATAGCAGAGCTCTGTAGGACTGTCTGCATCCTGGGATAATCAGGGTTCTTACTCCTCACTCAGAGCCCTCACCTTTTTTTTTTTTTTTTTGCACAGCCTTGGGCTGTCCCCTCAGCTTTCCTTAGATTTAATCTCCTTGGAGTAAGTAAGGCCCTCATATTCACTAAAGTCTGCAGAGGAGTTTGGGAAGGCCTCAGTTTTACATATCTTCCCCATGCATCCCCTGCCCCCAGGAATAGTATCACAGGTAGGGTTCTGTAAAATACCTTTTGTTCTGTGATGAGTTGTTCCCTTAATCCTTAGTTTGCTTTTGTGGCTCCTTCCCTTGGCTGCCTGATATCCTTCCTTCTGCACACTTGAGGATTATAGCAATCAGACCAAGGATTTCTCCACCTGATACTCTGGAATATGTGGAGGTGGAGGGAGTAGACTCAAGAATAGCAGATCTCCCCAGGACTTCCCACAGAGGAAGAGCTTGACTCTGTGTACCCCTCTCAATGCTCACTTTGACATCTAAAAGGGCCAAAGTCACATCCTTCTAATTGGATCCTCCTCTCCCTGTGACTGCTGAGGACAAAGTGAGGAAATCTTACCCTGAAAACTCTGCTGTGGGGTCACCAGGGCTTATGGCAGGGGGTGTTATCTCTGGGATTTCCTTTGTCTTGAATGAGGAATTTCTTCAGTAGTTTCTCAAGGTTCTGAACTAAACTCGAAGTCACCCTGGGACTCTTCCCTCTGCTAGCCTGAATTTTCTGGCTTACACCAAAGCTTTTTTTTTTCCCCCCTAAGGTAGCATTTACTTTTTAAAATATATTTTATTGCTTATGCTATTACAGTTGTCCCATTTCCCCCCCTTCATTCTTCTCCACCCTGCACATCCTCTCCCACTCAAATTCCCCCCCTTTAGTTCGTGTCCATGTGTCAAAGCTCTTTAGCTTCTACATTTCCTATATTATTCTTGCCCTCCCCTGTTTATTTTCTACCTACCATCTATGCTACTTATTCTCTGTACCTTGTCCCCCTCTCTCCTCCTCCTACTCCCCTGTTGCTAACCCTCCATGTGATCTCCATTTCTGTGGTTCTGTTCCTGTTCTAGTTGTTTGCTTAGTTTCTTTTTGTTTTCGTTTTAGGTGTAGTTGTTAATAATTGTGAGTTTGCTGTCATTTTACTGTACATGTTTTTTATCTTCTTTTTTTTAGATAAGTCCCTTTAACATTTCATATAATAAGGGTTTGGTGATGATGAACTCCTTCAACTTGACCTTATCTGAGAAGCACTTTATCTGCCCTTCTATCCTAAATGAAAGCTTTGTTGGATAGAGCAATCTTGGATGAAGGTCCTTGCCTTTCCTGACTCAGAATACTTTCCAGCCCCTTCTTGCCTGCAAGGTCTCTTTTGAGAAATCAGCTGACAGTCTGATGGGAACTCCTTTGTAGGTTACTGTCTCCTTATATTTTGCTGCTTCTAGAATTCTCTCCTTCATTTTTACCTTGGCTAATGTAATTATGATGTGCCTTGGTGTGTTCCTCCTTGGGTCCAACTTCTTTGGGACTCTCTGAGCTTCCTGGACTTCCTGGAAGTCTATTTCCTTGACCAGATTGGGGAAGTTCTCTTTTATTGTTTGTTCAAATAAGTTTTCCACTTGTTGCTCTTCTTCTTCTCCTTCTGGTACCCCTATCATTCAGATGTTGGAACGTTTAAAGATGTCCTGGAGGTTCCTAAGCCTCTCCTCATTTTTTTGAATTCTTATTTCTTCATTATTTTCTGTTTGGTTGTTTCTTTCTTCCTTCTGGTCCACTCCATTGATTTGAGTCCCATGTTTCTTCCCATCACTATTGATTCCCTGTACATTTTCCCTCATTTCCCTTAGTGTAGCCTTCACTTGTTCATCTAATTTGTGACCAAATTCAACCAATTCTGTGAGCATCCTGACCATGAGTGCTTTCAACTGTGCATCTGATAGGTTGGCTTTTCAGTTGCTCGGTTGTTTTTGCTCTGAATCTTTGATCTGGGCCATTTAGGCCATTTTTTTTGTCTTGTCGCACCTGTTATGTATGAGGGGCAGAGCCTTAGGTGTTCACCAGGGCAGGGCAACTCAGTTGCTGGGTTGTGATGCTGTATGTGGGGGTGTAGTCCAAGAGGGAACAATAGCACTTGCTCCACTCTCTGTTGGATTTCAGTCCCTTCTGCTGCTTCCCCCAAGCAAACTTGGCCTTTCTAGGACTGATTCCCATGCGGGTGGGCTTGTGTACATTCTAGGACCCTGTGGGTCTCTCCAACGAACTCTCCCATGAGGCTGGGAGTCTCTCCCTGAGCCTCAGCCCCCACAGGTGTCTCCAATCAGTACCTTGAGGCTTTATTTTCCAGTCCTGGGATCCTGGGTTACATGGTCTGTCTCATTCCTCAACCTCACCTGGTTTATCTGCATGCGAATGTGGGGCCACCAGGTCAGCCAGCCACCTTGCTTCACAATCGCTGCCTCGCCGGGTCTGCCCATTGCCACCCTGCGCCCGGGGTCTGCCAGCCACTGCCTGCATGCCCAGGGTCCACCCGCTTCCATCTTGTGCACCTGATGCCACTACTTTTTGTGCTGCAACCCCTTCCGCCTGGTCTCCGTACTCTGCCCCACCTACTGGTCTGGATGAATGTGTCTATTTTACCTCCTTGGTCAGACTTCCATACAGTTCAATTTTCTGTCAGTTCTGGTTGTTATTTTGTTTTTAAATTATTGTTATCCTTGTTTTGGTTGTGCAAGGAGGCACAGTGTGTCTACCTATGCCTCCATCTTGGCTGGAAGTCTCTACACCAAAGCTTTTATGCACACATTTCCTCACACATATTTGCCACCACCAAAGCTGAAATGTGGGGGCATATGGGCCTTATTGACATGTCAAAGGTCTCCCAGGGCTGACATCAAGGGCCAGACTCTGTAGGGGAAGAGGTTTCCCCCAAACCCAAAGAGGGGCATTCACTAACTCCTGGCAGTGCCTGACTTGAGGCAGACACCTTGGTGAAAATTCTCCTCAATGCTTGGAGCTGCCATCCAAGTAAGTCAGGTGTGCTAGTTCAAGACAACTACCCCTACCCCCTGCCAGGGTCTCCCAAAGCTAAAGGCAGGGGCCAGGCTTCCTAGTCCTTCCTCAGCTATGGGGGATGGGAGACTGTGGCCTGAAGACAACTGGTCAAATATCTTTCTCACCTACTGGGAGCACCAGCCAGGGAAGTCAGGTGTGCCACTTAAAAGCCACCTTCACCTGGAGTCTCCCAGGCCTGATGGAAGGTGCAGGCTCTGTGCTGTTTCCATTTCCTGTACTATCCGGGAGGGGAGCTCTGCACACCAAACTCCCTTATGGTCCTTCACTGACTCCCAAAATTACCTGAAATCCCTGTTGTCTTAATGACAACCTCCTGGTCCAATGCTATTAATTGCCTAAGTTCCCTGAAGGAGAGTTCTGAGGTCATTGCATTGGGTCATCCCTGCACGGAACTTTCTAGGGTTGATTGCAGGGCAAGATTGTGCAGTTGTCTCTTGGGATAGGAAGTATCCCAAACTTATTGATTATTCTTACTTTACAGGCTACAGAAAATGGATTCCTCTCTCCGGTGACCAGATGCGTGCCATCTTATTTATGATCTTTCGTACAACAGACACTTAAGGTAGAAGTAAGTTTGCCACATATCCCTCTCCAGCTTCCCCAGGAAACCCTGTGAGCGTAATGCTGTGGTACCCCCATCTTCTGTTGTGGGTTTATCCTTGCATGGAATCTCCCAGGGCTCATACGAGGGGCCTAATCTCAGTCACTCTGTGCCATGGGGGAGGGGAGGAGCCTGGTTTGAGACAGACACCTGGTCAAATATCCTCCTCACCTCCTGGAGCCACCAGCCATGGAAGTCAGGCATATCACTCACAGCCAGTTGCATGCACGTGGAATTTCCTGGGGCTGATGGCAGGCGCCGGGCTCCCTGGGGTTTTCTTTGGGCATTGGATAGAGCATTCACAGTGTGGAACCTTGTAGTGCTGATGCTTGGGCAGGACCATGGGGCTGATGGAGGGCCCAGGTTCCGTGAGTTTTCTCTGCTGTGGGGAAGGGGGTGAAGCATCATCTGAGGCTGACGCCCTGGTCTGCCAACAGCTGAATAGGTAAATAAACTGTAATATTTACATACCATGGAATACTATTCAGAAGTAAAAAGAATGTACTATTGATACAGCCTATGACATCCATGAATCTCTAAATAATTATTTTAAGTGAAACAAGCAAAAGAAAATAGCACACACTGTATGATTCCCCCATTTATGTAAAATTCTAGGATATGTAAACTAATGTATAGTGACATTATGAATGCCATTCCATTGTTGCCTGGGAGTAATGTGAAAGATTCAAAGGAACCTGAGGAACCTTTTGGGAGTGATGGATATATTCATTATGTTGAATTTAGTGGTGGTTATATGAAAGTATACATACTACAAAAATTTTCAAATGTGTCCTTTAAGATATGTAGTTTATTGTCTATAATTTATAACTTAATAAAACTGTTAAAGATTCTAGAACAAGCCAATTTAATCTGTAGTTGAAAATGGCACACTTTGGAAAGGAGTGATGTTGAGGTGGTGTATTGCGATTGTTCTGGAAAGGCACGACTAATCTTTGTCAGGTGGTAGAATAATGCTATATATTGATAGGGGATGGGTTACACATATGTATTCATTAGCACACTTATGTTTTGTGAATATGATTTATGAATATCATATAATAATAATGAGAGTACAAATATGGTTCAGAATAGAACAAATAAACTGTAAAGAATCATGAGTACCTAATTTTCATTGATAATGCTTCATTATCCTCTTTTTTTAATCTATTGATAAAACATAATACAGATATTACTTAATCCTTCTTAGCTTTGCATTTCCCATGGCTGTAATGGTATTGTAGATATATTCTTCAACTGATCTTTCTTTCTCTTAGACATTTTAGGGCTTAGCCTACTCTTTATTTAGAATGAATTTCTAATATTTATTGGTCATAACTGGTCCAATTCCAAATGTTGCAGTAACAAAAATAACAAGGTAATAGTGCTTCGTACTTAAGGCTAAATAAGTTCTAGATGATTAATTTTTGAAGCCAGAAATGTTTTTTTTAAGTAGTTAGTTTAACCTTATACGGTGTTGCAAATAAGTATTTATCATTATCATAATGGAAGCTCATTACTGTATAATTTCCTTTAAACTATGGGACATAGTAAGTTATGTTAAACTAAAGTCATGTTAAACTAATGTATATGTGGCCTGAATGCACACGCCCCAAACAAGAGAGTAGGAAGCAGTGTGTGGGAAATTTACATATTTCTTAAATTCTGTTTTAAAGAATAAAAGTTTTGACTGTTAGCCTCATAGGTACATGGTACTTTGCTCAAAACAGGCTATTCTTTAATCATTCACCATATTGACCACTGTGCTTTATTTATGCATTTGGTATGGTCATTCTCATGCATATAACACTTTGATATTCACATTGATTTTTTTAACCACAAACCAGTTATTAAGATAACATTATTTTGGTGAGTGATTCATGTAACACACATCCTTACCCCATCTCTACTATATACTTCTATCATCCCTTAACTATATATCTAATCAGGGACTCATCAGCCACAACTCAGTGGTTATGGTCACTACTTCACTGACATTATCACATACACTAATATTCACTACATCATTAATTTCTGTCTCACTCTTTAAGTCTTAACCAATTACTCACATTGTTTCCATATATCTCTAGAGATTAAATGTGAGGATGAGTTGAGATTTTTGGCAACATAATATTAGTTTTAAAGAACAATGCTTCCCAGGGTATAGTCAAAGACACTGCATTAGAGGACAGGTGGAGAGTGACCAGAGGAGAGAGAAGAGGGATTTTGGGGGAGAGGGGGAGAGGTTTATAGGATCAAAGTTAAAGGACACATGGATAAAAACTAGGGGGAGGGTGGTAATGGGAGGGAGGTAGAGAGGGGGGTTGGGAGGGCTTGATTGG
>PVIA01009764.1:0-57756 GCA_004024845.1 Tonatia bakeri | reverse complement strand
AATCCAAAACACAGAGTTCCAGAACAATACACAGGTAGGGGCATTCTCTTGCACCAATGTGTCCATCGGTGCCTCGCAGAGTCATGCTCCTTCAGGCCCGGTCTCTTGGCAGAGGCATGCTGCTTTGCCTCGACTGAATCACTCATCATCCCCAAATGACCCTTCTTGGGTCCCGAGTGGCAAAGGCATTCTCCCCAACCGGTTACAGGCGACCTTTTCTAGGTCTTACAGTGACCTTAAATAGGTCTTCAAGTACAGAGGGTTTCTGATCAGAAACAACACCAATGTTAGAAATTTGCTCTTTTCCCACAAAACCAGAAAACAAGTAGTTGAGGTTTTCTTTACTCCAGGTTTAAAACTTTCACATCCTTTACACATAATTTTACTCATCCAGATTTAACCATCATTCTCTTTTAATCCTGGTTCCTTTCCCACACTGGGAAGAATCATACTTAAACTCAGTACTTAAACTCAGTATGTGGCAGCCAAAAGTCCCTAGCATTACAGGTACCTTCCACTAAAATTCCCTAGATTTGCAGGGACATCCTGCAGCTTTCTGAAGCTCAGATCCTGCAAACACCCTATAGATCAGATGGTCACCCTTGGACCTCTGTTCATGACCTTCAGAACCAGAGCCCTCCCTATCAGAACCAGTCACACAGAGAACCTGACTGATACAGTGCCCACACAGCAGCAGCAGACAGCCCGTAATCTGAAGACATTAGCCTGGCACCTTGCCCAGTTCCAAGATGGCAGGACTCTCATGTGACCCATCAACCAGGCATGCTACACCCTCCATGGTGGGGCACTCACGTGGCTCATTCTCCATTTTACCCAAAATGGCGGCGTACCCACATGGCTTGCTGTCCAATCCCCAACATACAAGCAATCCAGTACTGTGGAAGAACCCCTCCCATGATAAATCCTCCCGATCTGCGCTGACAGACAAGGGAAGGGACTCAGTCACACTCCGTAGGCTTCCACCCATGGAGCAACAAAGACACTCATTCACACAAGCACACCGAGTTTATTATGTTCCCACCCACCCAAACTGTGGGAACCCTGAGTGCAGAGTGGTCTTGTAGGTTAAACTTTTCTAAAAATTTGTCCATTTCAACCAGGTTTTCAAATTTCTTGCCATATACTTGTACTTAGTAATACCTTGCAGTGCTTTGTATCTGTGTTGTATCAGTTGTAATCTCTCCTCTTTCATTTCTGTTTTAATTTATTTGGGCCCTTTCTCTTTTTTTCTTGATGAGTCTGTTTAAAGGCTTGTTGATTTTGTTTATCTTTTCAAAGAACCAGCTCCTGGACTTACTGATGCTTAGAATTCTTTTAGTCTGTATGTCATTTAATTCTGCTCTGATCTTGGGTATGATCTTGGTTATTTCCTTCCCTATGCTCGCTCTGGCCTTCGTTTGTTCGTCCTCTATTTTTTAAAGGTTTTATTGATTTATTTTTTAGAGAAAGAAGAAAGAGAGGGAGAGAAACATCAGTGTGTGGTTGCTTCTCACATGGCCCCCACTGGGGACCTGGCCTGCAACCAAGGCATGTGCCCTGACTGGGAATCGAACTGGTGACCCTTTGGTCCACAGCCTGCATTCAATCCACTGAGCCACACCAGCAAGGGCTGTTCCTCCATTCTTGTAGATGTAGGGTTAGGTTATCTGTTTGAAATGTTTTTAGCTTCTTTAGGTGGGCCTGTATCTCTATGAATTTCTGTCTCAGGACTTCCTTTACTGTGTCCTATAAGTTTCAGATTGTTGTGTGTTCATTTTATTTTGTTTCAAGAACTTTTTTTCATTTCTTCCTTTATCTGATTATTAACCCATTCATTGTTTAATATCATACTGTTAAATCACCATGAATTTGAGTGTTTTTTAGTTTTATCCTTGAACTTATTTTCTAGTTTCAAGCCTTGAGGTCCAATAATATCTTGATATGATTTCGGTTTTCTTGAATTTGTTGAAGCTTGTACATGTTCTATCATGTGGTCTGTCTTTGAAAGTGTTCCCTGTGCATTTGAAAAGTATGTATATTTTGTTTCTTTGGGATGAAAGTTTATATATATCAGTTAGGTCCATTTGACCTAGGGCCTTGTTCAATGCCACAATATCTTTGTTGATATTTTGTTTGGAATATCTATCCATTTTTTTTGACAGTGGGGAGTTAAAATCCCCTAGTATAATTGTGTTGCTGTGTATATCTTTCTTGAAGTCCACCGAGATTCTCCTTGTACATTTGGGTACATATATGTTTATAATGTTTATGTCTTCTTGATGGATTCTTCCCTTGAGCATTATGAAGTGTCCTTCAGTGTCTCTTTTTATTGTCTTTGTTTTGAAGTCTATTTTGATTGATATATGTATTGTTACCCCAGCTTTTTTCCCTACCCATTTGCTTGGAATATTTTTCCCCCCAACCCTTTACTTTCAATCTGTGCAGTTCTTTTTTTCTGAGATGGGTCTCTTGTAGGCAGCTTATATATCGGTCATGTTTTTTTGTACCTCCAGCTACCTTTTGTGTTTTGATTGGAGCATTTAATCCATTAACATTTAAGGTTGTTATTGATAGGTATTTGATGATTTTTCCCTGTTTGTTCCTGTGTTCCTCTCTTTCTCACTGTGTTTCTTCCTCTTCTTAGAGCAGTCCCTTTAGCATATTTTGTAGTGCTAGTTTGGTGGAGGTCTATTCTTTCAGTCTACTTTTTTTTCTGGAAACTCTTTATTTTGTCTTCCATTTTAATTGAGAGCCTTGCTGGGTGGAGTCATCTTGTTTGAAGGCCTTTGCTTTTCATTATTTGGAATATTTCTTGACATTCTCTTCTGGCTTGTACTGTTTCTGTTGAGAAGTCAGCTGCTAGCCTTATCAGAGATCCCTTGTATGTCACTTCTTGTTTCTCCCTTGCTGCTTTTAAGATTCACTCTTTGTCTTTAAAACTTGGCATTTTAACTATGATGTTTCTTGAGTAGGCCTGTTTGGATTCATCTTGATTGGGACCCTCTGTGCTTTCTGGACTTGTTTGGCATTCTCCTCTGCAGGTTTGGGAAGTTTTCTGTCATTATTTTTTCAAACAGGGTTTCTATCCCTTTCTCCTTTTCTTCTCCTCCTGGTATTCCTATGATTCAAATGTTATGTTTCATGTTGTCTTGCAGTTCCCTTAAGCTGTGTTCATATTTTTTTAGTCTTTTTTTCATGCATCTGCTTTATCTGGGTGTTTCTTTCTACCTTGTCTTCCAGCTCACTAATTCAGTCCTCTGCTTCATCTAGCCTGCTTGTAATTCCTTCAAGTGTATTTTTCAGTTCAGAAATTGTATTCTTCCTTTCTTCTTGGTTCTTGATTATACTTTGTATTTTTTTTCATACTGTTTGGTTCCTACTCACTTCCTTGTAGTTGTCCGTGAGTTCCTTGATCATCTGTGTAGCCATTCTTTTGAATTCTGTATCTGATAGTTTGCTTACCTCCATCCCCTTTACTGCTTTTAGTAGGGAGTCTTCCATTCCTTTTGATTGTATGTTCTTTTGTTGTCTCCCCATTTTAGGTGACTCTTTTTGTTTGTTCCTGTGCTTCCTGATATTTTGCTTTGCTTGCTGTCTTTGTTGGGTGAACTTCTATGTTAGGAATTCTATGAGGTTCAGTGATGTGGCCTCTTTGATCTCCTCATCTGGATGCTCTAGGTTTGCCCTTTCTTATGTTCGTGTGGGTTCTGTTGGTATACTTGGTTTTTATCTTTGGTGGTTCCTTTGTTGGTGATTTTTCTCCTCCAGCAGCTATTCTGATGTTCGCAGCTCCCACCTATTCTTGTATGTGATCAGTGGCAGGGGGTAGGCAAAATGGATTCAGACAACAGTAGAGTATTTTGTGAGATTAAAAGTACAAGCAAGTAGAGAAGAGATAGGAGTTTCTTTGGATAAGTATAGCATTAACTGTGAATTTTCACCCAACTAGCCACTTTTTATAAAAAGTGAAAGAGAGATAAAACTCTTGTTATAAGTGAGGAGGATTGTGAGGTGAATCCAGAAAACAGAGCACTTGTGAAAAGTTAGATGATGAGATATAGTGAGAATAAAGGATAGAAAGGTGTAGTGTGAGTGAGAATAGAGTGAACCACAACAATAATAATGTTCAGTAATAAAGTTAAGTGAGCTAAGATTAGGGAGGGTTGCTATGTAGTATATAGTATGTAGAATTATATGAAACAACAATTATTTACAATAGTACTGGAACAACAATATTATGACAAGAAATACATTATTTGGGTAACCAGAATGGAAAGTACACGATTATGAGTATGGTGTAATTGGAACACAAGTGAAGTGAAAGAAGGAAAAATAAAATACAATAAAGAGAGAATAAGGAAAACCAGTCAAACAATGCAATTAACCAGAGAATTAAAATGAGGAAAATTAAACATAAGGAAGAGAAATAAAAATGCTAGTAAAATAAAAGTGGGAAAAATAATGAAAAGATAATAATAATACACACAAACAATAAAATGCCAGCTCTATGGGATAGCAAAATGATATTTGTCTCAGTTTCTTAGTTTTTGGGGGGTTAACCTTGTGTTCCCCCTTTTGATCTGTCTCTGGACCCTTCATAACTCCACATCTTATTGTCTCACTTTGTGGAAGACAAAAAAAGGAAAAAAACAAAAAGAGAGAGGATCCAAAACTAAAAAAATAAAATAAACCTCGTACTGACTTTAAACTTTTTCAGTGAGTTCTGCTCGTCTTCTTAGATGCCATAGAAAATGGGGAGCTGGGCTTTGCTTTTCTCCCTTCCAGTGGTTTTGAGAGTTTGGGGACCAGGTATGGTTTGCAATTTCCTAGCCTCCACCAGGCCAAGTCGTGCATGAGCTGCCAGGCTCAAATCAGCCACTGAGTCTCCCCTGGCATCCATCATGAGTCAGTCTTGGGTGCGGAGCCTGTGACAAGCCGGGCGTGTGCATTTCTGCTCAGCTACAAAGTCTCTGGGCGCACGCAGCTGAATCTCCTTCAGGGTACACCAGCCACTGCTGAGAGTTCCTTACAAAGCAACTGCCTGCAGTTCTTAACAAGTGTATGACTTTTTACACAGTCCAAATTTCCAGCCACTCCAAAGACTATCCAAGTCAGGGTCCAACATGGCCCAACTCCTCCCTTCTCCCAGTGTCTCCCAGCACCCCAATTTCTCTGGTGCTGGCATCTACAGTCCCAGTGGATTTGTACTGCCTCTGTGTGTCTCCTGCTTTATCTCTATCTCCCCACTCAGCAATTACCAGCATCCAGTTCCCTCCTTGCACCGTGCTACCCTACCTGCTCTGGTAGGAGAAGTAGCTGGTGATCTAACTTGCCTCCCCATATCCTGTGGCAGGCACCAGGGTATGGGCCACAGCCACCTTGGTCCCAGCACAATCCCCTCACTGTCTGTTTTACAATGTCCTGTGCAATTTTTTGCCTCCAAACTTACTATAAGCTGGTATTCCATTGGCTGTTCACTCTGTTCCTCAGAAGATCATCTAGGTGTTTTAGCTGGGTGTAGGGAGAACTGGGTTCCACTCCCACCTACCTCGCTGCCATCTTCCTAAGCTAGATCAAACAGGTTTTCTGTCCCTTGCTCCTCTACTCTCCTCTGGTACATCTACTATATGGATATTGTTAAGTTTCATGTTTCCTGCATTTCCCTTAACCCCTGATCATTCATTTTGAGTCATGTTTCCTTTTCTTGCTCTTTCTGAGAGTTTTTTTCTACCTTGTCCTCAAGCTTGCTGATACGATCCTCTGCTTCGTCTAGCCTGCGTTTGATTCCTTCTACTGTGTTCTTCAATTCAGAAATTGTATTCTTCATTCCCTCATGGCTCTTGTTAATAGTTTCTGTGTCCTTTTTTATGCTGTTATAATTTGCAGTAAGTTCCTTGTAGCTTCACTGTAGCTCTTGGTAATTCTCACTGAGGTCATTGAGCTTCCTTATAACCATTGCTTTCAACTCAATATCAGATAGTTGACTTGCCTCTTTTTCATTTAGCATTCTTTATGAGGATTACTCTTTTCCTTTTGTTTGGGGGTTGTTTCTTTGCCTTCCCATTATTTGTGAGACTCTTTTTTATTTGTCTCTGCTTCTTAAATTGATCTGTTTTAACCCCCTGATTTTGTGGTGTGAACTTCTATAGTAGGAAATCTGTGAGATTCAGTGGTGCAGTCTCCTTGACCTCATGAACATGATGCTCTTGTGATTGCCTTTATGCCTATTATGTTGGCTCTCTAGATGTAATTGTTGTTTGATTGTTATTAGGTCATTATTTTGTGGGTCCTCCCTTTAGCTGGTTGACTGTGGATCACTCTGCCTACCACCTCTTTATGCTGTCTTTCAGGTTCTACCAGAAGAAAATCACAAAGCCCAGGGAACAAATGCACATCTGCAAAAATACTCCCCTTGAAATCCCATTAACAACAGCAAATGCACCTCAATTAATAAAGGTGTAAAGATATTAAGACTATTATAAGAAAGTAGAGGAATAAACTGTAGTATAAAATCTAGTGTCTTAATATGCACAAACTTGATGGACAAGAGATGAATGTTAAAAAGCTATGCAAGAAAGAAAATATCATTTATTGTGGAGAAGACTGTAGTGAATTTCATCTCAGTAGCCTCTAGTATTTACCACTGTTTTCTTTTTATGGATTCACATCTGGTGATGTCAGATGTTGACCCTATCTGACTCTGAGACTGCGAGGGATCTATTGTCTTTGGTTGTCTCATTCAGTTGTTAATCTAGTCACCCACGCAATGAGGTTTAAGCCCCATAGGGCAGGGCAGAATCCCTCCTGGTGTTGGGGCTGTTGTTTTCCCTCAAGTTGCTGCTGCTCAGAAGAGGGTGGTCTGCCTGAGCAGGATGACTGCTACCATATGGGTGATGACTCAGCACCAAGACCTGGGGGCTACTCTCTCAGTTCTTACCCAAAGCCTCAGTCCCCAGTCTCTCCTCAAGTGTTTGTAGTCCACTCTTCCCTGCTTCGCCAAGGATCTACTGTCTCCTTCAATTGTTAATCTAGTCATTCTTCACTCAGCAGTCAGCCCTAGCACCACAGAACCAGGAAAGAGTCTTTCCTGGGGTGGGAACTATTGTTTTCCCTCAGGCAGCTGCCACTTGTAGGTGAATGGTATGCCTGAACAGGATGCTTGCTGAAGTATGGAGGATGACTCAGTAACAGGATTTCAGCAGCTACTATCTCAGTTCTCTCCAAAAAGCTTCTATCCCCAGTCTCTCCTCAGGCATCTCCAGCCCACTCTGTGCCTACCTTTGCCAGAGTCTTGCATAAGTGGCTGCAAATGAAAATTTGTGCATTGACCTTTTAAAAGGTTCTTTGCATCTCCATCCATCCATCTCTGGCAGAAAGCAATCCTGTTGCTTTTCACTACAGGTTGGTGTCTGTGTACTTTTTGGATGCTGGCGCTCTAGGCTTGGGATCAAAGCTAAGGGTTTAGACCCCACACTTCTCAGGAGGATCCAATTGGCCCCTTAATTATCCCCCTTGTGCTGCTTCCTGTAAACATCCAGCCAGCCCTCTTGAGTCTCTAGTGCACTGCTCACCAGACAGTTAGTGCTAAAGCTGATTCTTCTGTCTTCCGAAGTTATAAGGCTTCTCTCTCACTATTGTTCAGTTATTTGTTCTGGGTGATTTCTCCACAATTTAGTTATAATTCCAGATTGGTCCTGGGAGGAAGTTAGTGTGGCTTCCATTTACTCCTGCACCATCTTGCGTCTCACTCAGAAATATATTTTAACTGTCGTTAATTTGTGTTATCTCATTGTTTAGGAGTCACAGAAATGATACCTCCATTAAAATATAAAATACAATAAAGATAAAGGAACTTTCCTAGATCTAATTTGTGGGAACACTCAAGCACATGTGGTGTGTACACAAGTAATTTCTCTCAATATCTTCCTTTTACTTCACGGTATATGCTGGGTTAGTGGAAATATCTGAGAAATCACCTAAGAAACCATATGAAGTCCATGTTAAGCCACTATATGTCTCTCCTGATGTAAAAAACCCACTAATCCACATGTATGAAAAGGAATTCACTTCTGAGATATGCTGTGGTTCTTTGTGGGGTGAGTTTGGTTTCTTGAAACTGAGCTGTTCTTCCTTTGGTTATTATATTTTATTTATATAACAAAGGTATGAAAAGTCATAGGTATAAAATCTTTGTTTGCTATTACCAAATGATTAACAAGCAAATAAAATATGTTTATAGTAGTTAATTTGCTCTTTTTCCTAATATGTTTTTACTGAATATACTTTCATATTTGGTGCCCCTCCTGTCTTTATTCCATTTTCTTTTGAACCTGAATTAGCTGGCCTACAATCTAAAATTGAACTAGGTTATGAGTTTTTTTTTAATTTGAGCTTAGTTTTTATTTTTTTTAATTCAAGAAGATGTGGAGCATATCATATCTAAAGATATTATAAGAAAGATCTCTGCAGGTTCTTGTTGTAAAATAACCTTGAGGATTTGTTGAAAAATTTCCTTCTGTGCCTTTGATAGACTTTTTCAGTCCTCTGTTCCAGGAGAATAAATTATAACCATACTGGTAGTGCTGAGACAATATTTTACATCAAGCCAGTCTGTATCATAAATGAAACAGAATAAATGAGCACAAAAGGGGAGAAATCCAAAGTAAATGTCAATCTCCAATTTGCAATTTCATAGATTTTACATAATGTTTGATTGAACAAAGGACAGTATAAGCAGTATAACAGACACTATATTTGTACGGATTGAACAATTTAGGGAAAGACATGTCATCCTCAAAGTTTTGCTAATGTAATGTGTCAGATTACAAGAAAGCCAAATTTACTTCATTATCATTTCAGTCAGGGAACCCACCCCATTTATGTCTAGTGACTCATTTTTATAACTTGTGAAAAAATATTTTGAAAAATAAAAGATAACAGTCAAAATTGACTGCACTTTTTTCTCTCTCTTGGATTCCTTTGTGGGAGGAAAATTCAGTTTGTAAATCTGCCACTGGCCTTGGCATTACTTAGCGGAGTGGTAAAGGGCAGAGTGTAAACTTTAAGGCAAAGGCCCTTGCTTTTACTCTTATACCTTTGGAGCACAAATATTCTTCAAGTAGAAGGAAGACATTGAAGCACTGTCTCTCTCTTAAATTATTTTGCTGATCTTCTCCTGTGTCTTAGGATAAGGGGAAAAACTCCTACATTGGTTTGAAATATATTCTGACTTTAGTTTGATCTTCTGTTTTATTCCTGTCATTCTGGTCTTTTAAATCAGATAATCTATATGAGTGACTACAGCCAGCAGACAAATAACAGAGTATAGGAAAATAAATACATAAAGGTACGAATTTATTTCAAAGGCATTTAGAAATGTAAGTTTTTTAAATATATGCATGAATACAGAATCATTCAACTTGAAATCACTTTACATATAACTATTTTAAAAACATTAAAACCATTAGTTATGGTTAAGAATGAAAAATCAACTAAATTGAAGTATCTGTAGGTACTAGACATCCTCAGTGTTTAATGGTAACTTTCAAAAGGGTTGATTAATTTTTATAAAGTTTGATATACAACTAAAGGGTGCTATAATATATATAAAGTTGTATATGTAAGATGGCACACTAGATACCAGCCAGTAGAATGTTGCCAGAAGGTATTATCTTCTATATTTCTATGTATTTCAATGCAATTTATTCTTTTGCTAGAGATGCTATTGTTACACATAATGAGTCTAACAGCCTAAAATCACCTTTACATAAATGAGAACACTGCCATAACAAAAATACTAATATAAAGTCAATTATAAAAATGTAATCTGTCCCTGACTGGTGTAGCTCAGTGGGTTGGGTGTCACTAAGAAACCAAAAGGTTGCCTGTTTGATTCCCAGTAGGGGCACATGCCTAGGTTGCGGGCCAGGTCCCCAGTAGGGGGTGTGTGAGAGGCAACCAACCAATGTATCTCTTGCACATCAATGTTTCTCTTCCACTCTTTCCACCTCCTTTCTCCTCTCTCCAAAAATAAATAAATGAAATATATTAAAAATGCAATCTGAGCTAATATAGAACTTTTCTTTTTATATACAAATAGGAGTGAATTTGCTGTTGAGAACCCGATCTAATCTATATCTAATGGACAGAAGAGGAAAGGAAGATACTACAAAGCTTATAAAGCAAAGACCATTCCACCAGATTCAAGTTGTAGAGCCACTCAATTTGCTGATTACCATCTCTAGTTTGTTTAATAACTTAAATTAGCTGAGTAATTATAGAGATTAATTAGGTTGCAAACTGGGCTAAAGACTTTCTCAGGAGAAAGTGGTCATAAGAAAACACTTTAAATATCACATTTAATTGGAACACCAAACTCACAACTAGTATTTTCTTACCTACTTACAACTTAAACTAATTTCTGACATTCCTTTGGTATCTAGATATTTTATTGTAACACACCTAATCTAGGTTAGTGATAAGAAAAAAGTGTGCCATCTGCATTCTTTTTTATTAAATTATTTTTATTGTTATTCTATTACAGTTGTCCCAAGTTTACTCTCCTTGCCCTCCTCTGCCCATCCCACCCCTGACTCTCTTAGTCAATCCCCACACTGTTGTCCATGTCTGTGGGCTATTGATACACGTTCTTTGTTAAGTCCCTCCCCTTTCTTTGAACCATTATCCCCCACCCCTCCCCTGTGGCCACTGTCAGTCTGTTCCATGTTTCCATGCCTCTGGTTCTATTTTGTTCATTAGTTTATTTTGTTAATTAGATTCTTCTTATAGGTAAAATCATATTATATTTGTCTTTCACCAATCTTTCAGGTCTTTTCTGAGAACCCCTTATTACTTCAGAACTCACAATTTCATCCACCCATGCACACATGACCACATTAACATCCACTGTATACCTTTCTTGTGATGTGTTCAAAACAACAAAGAATTAGGTAAATAGATAAAAATGAGACGGTGTTATTGTAAGGCCCTATGGATAGGGTTAGTAACAAGAATGGATCTCCTAAGTCCTCTGCACTCATCCCATGTAGTAGTTGAATTTCTTAGCTTTAGTCAGTCTGAGTCTGAAACCTTGAATATGAGAGTAAGCAAATGGATAGTCATAATGATTGTGATTACTAAATACTAAGGAAAGCACTAGCATTAAAGCTGACTATAGGCCAAAGATGGCAGACAAAAGGTTAGAAAAAAAATTTAACATGGTTTTGATGTAGAATGTTATGATGCTAATCACAGTTACTTATATATATTTACATATTTCTCACCTATATGTAATAACCATATTGCACATTAATTCATGACTATATCTATCCCTAAATATGATTAGCTAGCTTTACCTTAAGTTTTTGTAAGATAAGTAAATCTTCTATAGATACGCTAAAGCTTCACAATTTTTATCATGTTTTACAGCCATCCATTTATAATTGCTTGAGGTACATAGAAGGAATGTTTAGTTTTAAAAATATCTGGGTGGCTAGATAACAGAATTCTTTACTTTTTATCCAGTATCTTCTAACCCAATTGTGCCATTTTTGATGGTCATGTTTCTGTCACATGTGGATGATTTTTTATCAAATAGTACTGAGAACATCAGTATACAAAAATGCTTAAGTGAATTTAGTACACATTTATTTTACCATTTAAGAATAGAATAGCTATAAGCATAGATGTCTGAATTCTAGCACTGCCCTTAAAAGTATAATGTAAAAATGTATTTAAGGTTTATTATAAAAGTAAGAATCATGTTATTGGACCTAGAAATATTATACTCATAAATCCTAAAGTAAAAATAAAGTCACTATGTATAAAAATAAGTGTGTAATTTTAATGACTGAGTTTTCCTGAAGGAAGTGTAAAAATTTGATGGGATTTGCAATCAGAAAATTAACATTGAAGGAAAATTAGATTGAGAAAAAATAATAAAACCATTCAACTATTTTATAAGTATGCTGAAATGAAAGAGCACAGGGACATCCATCCCACTGTCCCTAAATGACTTACAGTCAATACATTAGAAATCCCTCTCATATATATACAATACCAGGGACAGCTTCTGGTTTCTGAATCCTAGAAGGGTCATGACTTATACAAGAGCCAAGGTACAAATGAATGGATGTTAATTCTTTTGCCTACACAGTGATAGTCTTAACCTGTCCCAAAGAAATATTTTACATTCAATTTAGATAGGAACATAGATAGCGATAGACACTTTGGCTATCTTTTGGAAATTAGAAACTTTGTTATAATATTTCCAAACTCTGAAGGGAAGACTGATGCAGTGTAGTTTTTTTAATAGTACTTTTTCTGTAATAAAACCATTTAGTAACAAAAGCAAAATGCCTTTATTTTTTGTTCTTCTAATATGTAAAAAATGAATTAAAACATTGTATGTTTTTTTTTTCTGTTTATTAGGCCATAAAAACACATTTCAGATATATCATTTGACTTGGCTGAGGAATAAGATTTTGAATGATGACCCAGAAAGTAAAAGAAAAGAGGAAACACTAAAGACAGAGGGAGCCTGTAAAGCCATTGATAAGTTAGCAGACTGTGAACACTTCAGTGATTGTAAGTTCCATTTCATATTTACCATAGTACACAAACTTTGCTTTCCTTTATTTGGTAAAATACATTGTTATGAAATACAGAGAAAGGAAAAAAGTTGCAACTTCATATAAAAAACTTAGTAAATTTCACCATGACATATTCCAGGTCTTTTACGCCATAATTGTTGCTGTTAGTGAGAAAATGTTGAATGACTTAAATAACTATGGAAGATAAATTTGGTTTTCTTTCTCATCTTTCTTCCCTTCACAGTTACTTTAATTAGTCTAGATAAACTGATATCATTTTCCTGTCTCTATATAACTTCAACTATATAATAACATGGAAGGGGATTTATATGACATGTACTTTCTTTGAAACAGCAATAAAATAAAATCCCATAATACTTCCTTTTATTTTTAATTAGCAAATATCCCTTAATACTGATCAGTTAACCTCACAATGAACCAAAATGAAAATTATCCTATGTCTGCTGGCTCTTGCTCCCACTGTTGAAATTCATTAATATAATTGCTAAGTATTTCCTGTCTGATTAGAGTGTTTTCATATCCCCTGCCTCCTCACAACCATCCACTGTGAAATGGAGTAACAACTCCAGGTTCTTAGAATCCTGCTCTCATCTGTCATTAATTTGGAAGCAATGCTATCCCATTCTGTTGTGTTTCTGAAACAAATCTGTACTCTCAGCCTTCATTTTCATTTTTCCTCTTTACTAATTGACCCTTCAGACAGAATTAGTGGCATAGGTAAGAGATAGCTGTAATCACATAATATTGTATGAGTTGAATCAGCGTATTTCTATCTTGACTGACCATTTCTGTTCTGCATGTAAAGAGGTTCTCCCAGGAGAGATTTTCAGATGTGGGTACATATGTATACATACAACAATGAAGAGAGAAATGAGTACCTAAATTAAGTATCAAATAAATGCATTACTTTTTTCTAGTTTTATGTATTTCTACTTTCATCAGATCATATTATGTAAATTTGGCAGCCAGAGGTGAATGATATCTCCAGATGTTAACCCAAGAGTTTATATAGCAGAAGTGCTTCCTCCCAACCTATAAATATTTTAGTTCAGTGAGAGAGAGTTTAAAAGTTAACCAACCATCGTGCAAATCTGTGCCCTTGGAAGGTAGAAGGGCTAGGTAAGTGTAGTTTTACCCATTCCAACCCATCCCTGCTCTCATAATAAGCTAAAACATTTGTCCTACTGACAGATGGAATAGTTGAATTCTTTTGCTTGTTCAGGGATGATTAATCATGCTTCTTTGACCATCTTGGGCACAGTGCAAATGAAAAAGAATGGGTAAGCTGGGGGAGGGGGAGAGAGAGACTGACTTTATATATTGGTTTCAGATGATGTCTGACTAGAGAGGACAAAAGTAATGTCAGTGCCAAGTAAGAGGAATTTTAGCCCTAAGTATAAATCTAGCAGGTAGGACAACATATCTCATAAGAGCCCAAAGGTCTAGCTGAGAATAAGCATATATTTTTCTTTATCTGTCACTTGAAAAAACAGCTCTATTGAAATAATTGATATACCATAAAATGCACCCATTTTCAGGATTACAGTCCATCCTGGCTCGGTGGCTCAGTTCTTTGGAGCATCATCCCATACATCCACAGGTTGTGGGTTCGATCCCAGGTCAGACCACATACTTAGGTTTGGTCCCCAGTTGGGGCACATGTAGGCGGAAACTGATTAATGTTTTTCTCTCATATTCATCTCTCTCTCTCTCTATATATATATTTTTCTTATGTGTGTGTGTCTCCCTTCCTTCCTCACTACCTTCCTCTCTCTAAAAAAAATCAAATATACCTTTGGGTAAGTATTAAAATATTTTTAAAAAGTATATATTACATTGTTTTTAGTATGTTTATAGAGTTATGTAACCATCACCATGATCTCATTTTCATCACCCCCCAAAAAAATATCTCATAGCCATTAGTTATCATTCCACATGCAATCCCTCTTGCATTTACATTATTTTCCTCACAGTCCTAGATAATGTCAACTACTGGCCTTTGGGACCAATTCAATGCCAGCAGGAATCCCCAACTTGGGATGCAGTTAAGAAGGAAACTTGATTCAATGTAAACAGCTCAATTGTGGTACAGCATGGCTAGCACTGTTGTGGTACAGATCAATAATGCTACAGTTCAATTATGAAGCAATGCAGCTGTGAAACAACATGGCTATAAGGAGACCCTGGGGCAAGGCAGCCCTGGGGCAATGTAGCCCTTGGGCTAGGTTCCTCTCAAGCTAGACAGATATGCTCTGCTCTGGTCTGCTCCAATTGTTCTGGTCTGGTCTTTTGTATTTTAGATCCAGCAGGGGAAATGCCGTCTTTAGTCTTTAATGGAAAGGGAAAGTGTGCTCTTCAAGGGAAAGGGAAGCTGACTTACAGAGACAGAAGTCCCCACACCTAGTTCCTGATTTGCCCATACTCATGCAAATTAAGACTCAAAATCCTAGCAGTTTGAGTGGTCCAAAAGACACTCTCCTGATTGCTCAAATGGAGCCATTCTATTTGGTTAGTGAAAATGCTGATAGGGATATAGCTACATGGCTCCAAGTAGACAGGAAAAGCTTCAGTCTTATTGGTTGAAATACAATTCCAGGGACTCCTTTATAAGGACTAGCTCAGATGTCAGGAACACAGGGCAGGCAGGCAGTTCAGTGTAGGCTTGTCCCTGAAGTGTAGTTTGTGTGAGAGGCCTTTGTTTAGAAATAGCTGCTAGACTCTCCTTTTCAATTTGAACCCAGTTAGCCATCAGGAACATTTCTTGGTAGGTATCTCTATTTATCAGGTAGACATTAACCACTGATCTACTTTCTTTTGCTACAAACTTGTCTCTTCTGGATAATTTATTTAAATGAAATAATATATTACGTGGTCTTTTTGTGAAGGACTTCATCACTTATATTTTCAAAGTTCGTCCATTCTATAGCCTGTGCAACATCTATTGGTACTTCCTTTTATATATATTTTTTAAAGATTTTATTTATTTATTTTTAGAGAGGGAAGGGAGAGGGAGAGAGAGAGAGAGAAACATCAATATGCGGTTGCTGGGGGACATGGCCTGCAACCTAGGCATGTGCCCTGACTGGGAATCGAACCTGTGATGCCTGGTTCGCAGCCCGCGCTCAATCCACTGAGCTACGCCAGCCAGGGCGGTACTTCCTTTTATATTTTAAAAAGTATTGCACATAATAGACATATGACCCTCTTTTTTTCCTATTTTTTATATAGCCATTGTTTATACATTTTCAGTTTCCACTTTTTGACTATTTTGAATAATTCTGGTATAAACATTTTCGTACTTGTTTTTATACATAGGAATGCATGTTTTCCTTTTCTCTTGGATAATAATTCGACAGTTTTTCAAAATGGCTGTACCATTTTATATTGCCATTAAGTATGAAGGTTGCATTTTCTTTTCATCCTTGTAAATACTTGCAGTCTGTCTTTTGATTCTGTTATTCATGTGTGTGTAATGTTGCATCATTGTAGTTTTGATTTGTGTTTCCCTGATGACCAATATTATTGAGCATCTTTTGAAGTGTTTTAAGAGTTTTCTTGTAATTTTTATATCTTCCTAGGGTCGATTGTCTTTTTGTTGTTGAGTTGTAAGCAATCTTTTTATATTCTGTATACTAGACCTTTATCAGGTATATGACTTGCAAAGATTTCTTCCCATTGAATAGGTTGTCTTTTTTTTTAACTTTCTTGATAGTGTCCTTTAATGCACAAAAGTTTCAATTTTGATGAAATTCAACTTACTTATTTTTTTTCATTTGTTGCTTATGTCGTGGGTGTCAAATCCATTGCCATGAAGATTTTTTCTTATATTTACTTCTAAGAGCTTTATGATTTTACATCTTACAATTAGGTCTTTGATTGATTTATTAGTTCATTTTTATATACAGGGTGGGGCAAAAGTAGGTTTACAGTTGTGAGTATGTGAAACACAGAATTTATTGTTTTATTATTATTTCTTAGTTATTGTACTATTTTTCATACAAACAACTCTAAACCTACTTTCCCCCACCCTCTATGGTGGGGGAAATAAGGGATCTAACTTTATTATTTTGTATGTGAATATTCAGTTTTCCCAGTACCATTTATTGAAAAGACTATACCTCTCCTATTGAATGGTCTTGACATTATTAACCCTAGATGTCTGGGTTTATTTGTAGATTCCCAATAACAGTCCATTAATCTGTACACCTATTTTTATGTCAGTACTACACTGTTTTGATTAGTGTGGCTTGTAGTAAGTTTTGAAATTGAGAAGTATGAGTTCTCAAACTTTGTTTTCCTTTTACAACATTGTTTTGGTTATGTGGGGCCTCTTCTAATTCTCTGTGAATTTTAGAACTAGTGTCTCATTTCTACATAAAAGGTCATTGGTATTTCAAGAGAGATTGCATTGAATCTGTAGATCACTTTGGATATCATTGCCCTTTTAACAATGCTAAGTCTACCCATCCATGACCAATATTCTCTTCTTTGAAGTGTGTAATTTAGAGTGCTCTTGAAGGATAATTGTTACACTCCATTAAATTACATAATAATTTTGTTGACTTTTGGGGGGGCATCAAATAGTATCAAAATAACTTTTCTAAAAACATATAATCTATGCTCTTACATTGTGGTTTTGACATTTTCAATAATAAATAAAGCCCTGGCTGGTGTGGCTTAGTGGATTGAATGCCATCCTGTGAACCAAAGGGTTACTGGTTTGATTCCAAATCAGGGCACATGCCTGGGTTTTGGGCCAGGTCCCCAGTAAGGGGAGAGCAAAAGGCAACCACAGATTGATGTTTCTCTCCCAGTCTCCTCCCTCCCTTCCCCTCTGTCTAAAAATAACTAAATAAGCTGTTAAAGTTAAAATAATAATAATAATAATAATAATAATAATAATAAATACAAATACTTGAATGTTCTTGTAAACTCTGTGGCATTGTTACTTCTTTGTATTTTATCATTGTAGTCCAACATGCAGAAACAACATATATCGTGATTGTTTTGAAATCATCAATTCACCGTTATGCATGAGCACCAAAGACCTTTGATGAAAGCATTACTATTAAAGTGAGTGGTCTACTTTTCCTTTTGATAATTTTTTTGAAAAATTGTATATAGAAAAATGTTTTAAATTATAGTAGCAGAAATATATACCATTTTCTACAGTTAATTTGAATGTACTATGTCAATCATTATCATCTAATGATTTTTAGACAATTAACAAGCACTACAACAAGGGAAAGTGAGGGAAATCCCTGACCTTTTTATAGAGGTCCTCCCCACCAGCTCCTCACTTCCAATTCCTGTAGTCCACATGAAGACTTTTTCTCTAGAGCCCTAACATAGGCTTTCAGTGCCACCCTAATGACTTGAAGCTGAGAAAGTCCCTGTTCAATCTTAGTGGGGGGTGGAGAACCAAGGGAAGGTAAAGAAAGGTGGAGCAATGGTATAGAATGGAACCCAATGGCAAAGGGATGAAGGAACAGAAAGCCTTTAATTACCAGGGCTACAATAGAAGGGGGTGTGTAGTTGGGTCTACATTCCTCCCAAGCTGAAATGCTAAGTACATTTGTCTCTAGAACTATCTCAAGGAATGGTGGTTAGGCTCATTTGGATTACCAGTATTATTTCTATCTTTATATTGTTTAACTGAACTTCTGTGGATTAGTATCTTAAGGTAAGTATTTGGTGACCCAAACAGTTAAGTTGCTGATGAGTTTTTATCTGCATTAAAACTTGAGACTCTTTTTACCTGTATTGTCTTTTTCTAATGCTCTAGAATTCTACATAAAGAGGATTATTTTATACTTATTCCTTAGTAATGAGAACTGATTAATGAACTAACAGCATTATACATATTCTTAATCTAGGGTGTATATTAGAATCATCTGGAGCATTTGTTAAATGTTTAGATCTCAGACCCAACCCCACGACAATTATTAGGTGTAGAGTGGGTCCAAGGATCTGCATACTTAGCAAATGTTCTAGGCAATTTTGAACAAGATGGTCCATTTACAAATTTTTTTTATAATGCTGATAAAAAGATATCATGACAGACTTCAGCAAGATATATATGAAATACTTTTGTATCTTAGGTCAGGATCTCTTTGCATGGTATCTTTTGTAGACCAAAACATCACATGTACACAATAAAGATAAGCTAATTTTTAAAACTGGCCCTCAATGTCTATTTGCACAATTAATATATTCTTTTATCAATAACATAGAATACTATAGAAGCAGTTCAGGCTTTCCCTAACAAAAATCATATTCCTGATCTGATCTCCTTAAACTGGAGCTTATGTTAGCTGTTAGTATTTGGATGTGGTTTTGTTTTTGAGTTTCTGCTGATTGGTCAGAGCTGCCTGATATGGAGCTGAAAAGCAAAGAAGGTAAGTACCATCAGTCTGTCTAGTCTGATACATAGTTCCTGGTCCAAGTCTTCACTCCAGTTCTTGAATTCCACCTCATGACTACAGTATAGTGAATCCTGTGATGCCCAGTCCTCCACTGTTACCTGAACTTGGTAATGAATCTGGCTTGGCTCTTTGTTTCCTTGAACTAGGAGCCATAGGAGCCTAGGGTGCATCCAGTCTGTGGTAGGTTAACATGTATGGACTTTTTCATTCCATACATACTGTGCATTGATCATTCAGTAGACTCCAAAGGAGACTACATGTCCTATGAATCCTATATATGAATACTGGCAAAAATATAGGCAGCTGATCCAAATAACCATTTTAAGAGACCACATGGGCTCCTTCACTTGCTGAAGCTCAAGGCAAGGAATTGAAAGACAGCAAACAGACTGCAGAGTCATGTAAGGCTCTTATGATTATTAGAGATTTGACCTTCAAAGGGAAAATCAATATTTAAGACCTAAATATAATTATATTCTTATTGTAGTACCAGAGCTAATAAAAGTTGCAATACATAGGTTGCCAAATATATTATGTAATTTGTGACAATCACCTGGGTTTTATAAACTTGTTAATCAAAAGGCAGGGGGATTTTTGCCTTAGAATTTCATTGTTGGCCTTTTGGCCATATTTGGTTTTATATCTACAAGTATGTCCAACACTTGGTAATAAAACAATGACAGTTGACGGCTATTGGTTCTGAAGAAAGACTAAAGGTTTTCTTTAGCTCAGCAGATGGATATCACATCATTGATGCAGAATCTGATGTTATGTCTGATATGATCCTGCCAAATAACGTAAGATCCCTAAAAATTATTGTTTATCACAGTTTGAGTTTTCACAACAGTCAAAATTGTCATTGAAAAATACATTTATTGCCCTGGCTGGTGTGGCTCAGTGCATTGAGTGCCAGCCTGTGAACCAAAGGGTCACCAGTTTGATTCCCAGTCAAGGACACATACCTGTGTTGTAAACTAGGTTCCTGACTGGGGATACACAACAGGTGACCACACATTGATGTTTCCCTCCCTTTCTCCCTCCCTTCCCCTTTCTCTAAAAATAAATAAATAAAATATTTAAAAAATATACATTTGTCAATATCTATTTTGGAACTGAGACCTAAAAGGTAAGTGTGGAGTGCCAGAAAGTACTAATGGAAAAACAAAAGTTACTTATGGTTTTATACTCCAGACAACTGAGTCTGTTCTGCAGACAAATAATGTTTATCTGGTACAATGTTTTGTTTGTTTGTTTTTCAATGAATAGACTTTACACTTAAAAATCATGACTTCTGTTGACAAACCAAAAGATCTGACAGCATCAGGCCCACATTACTATCTAAGCACTATCAACTGGAATTGATTTGTGACTGCTTCATTTTAGATGTGGTATGTACTATATAGTCTTCATTCATTCATGTTCATATATTTACAAAAACTGGCACTGTAAGCAAATGAGTTTGCATCCTCTATTTGAGTCCTTCTATACCTGCTAATACATCAATAAATTCTTTAAAAATACAGCACCAGTATTGCAGCATTATATATATATATATCCCTTCTTTACCCATATTGTAGTACTTTAAAAGGGATATATAGAATATTATCATAAAATGTTTAATAATAGTATCAATTATAGTGAGATATACAGATCAAATATTCAGCATTTAAAAAGTTAATTCACCTCAACACTTAAATAATTTTAAATAATGAAAATATAACACATGTAAGAAATGGGTAGCTGTAAAAATACTGTACACATTGTTTTTATAAATTTCTGAAACATAATATAATATCCCTCCCACACACACCATACAAAATATAATTCTGCTGTGTCTCAACTTTGTTGCTGGCAATGATATTTGTCCTAATGAAAATTATATTTAAAAGGAAGGGCTGTGCTAAGTGAAATAGAGGCAAGTAAAGTATTACATATTCAGTTCAAAACAATGATAATAAGGAAGCTCAATGAGCTCAGTGAGAATTACCAAAAAGTACAATGAAGCTACAAGGAATGTAATGAGAACTACATCAGCATGGAAAATGACATAGAAACTATCAAAAAGAGTAGGAGGAAATGAAGAACACAATTTCTGAATGAAGAACAGCAGAAGGAATCAAAAGCAAGCTAGATGAAACGGGATTAAGTCAGTGAGCTGAAGAAGGGCAAGGAAGACAAAAATTACCAGTAATATACAGAAAAGGAAAAAAAACTAAAAAAGAACAGAAAGTGGTTAAAGATAATGCAAGACAACATGAAATTAAATAATATCTGCATAATAAGTATACCAGAAGGAGAAGAAGAGGAGCAAGAGATGGAAAACCTGTGTTAAAAAAATGATAGAAAACTGCCCTGATTTCATGAGAGAAAAAGTCACACAAGTTCAAAGACAAAGAGAGAATCTTAAGGCAGCAAGGCAGAACCAGGAAGTAACATAAAAGGGAGCTCTGATAAGGCTAGCAACTGACTTCTAAATAGAAACACAACAAGCAAGAAGGGAATGGCAACAAATATTCCAAGTAATGAAAAACAAAGGACTGCAGCCAAGACTACCCTATTCAGAAAAGCTCTCATTTAAAAATGAAGGCAAAATAAGGAGTTTCCCAGACAAAAGAAGGCTAAAAGAATGCATCTTCACCAAACAAGCATTCCAACATGTGCTAAAGGGACTGCTTTATGAAGATCAAGAAAAAGAGTGAGAGAGAGAGAGAGGAACAGAGGCACTAAGGAGAAAATAGGGCAATGAATAAGTACCTACCAATAATGACCTTAACTGTAAATGGATTAAAACCTCCAATCTAAAGACATGGGGACTTCTGGCCAAGATGGAGGCATAGGTAGTCGCACTGTGCCTCCTTGCACAACCAAAACTAAGGACAACAAAAATTGAGAAACAAAAAACAACCAGAACAGAGAGAAATGAACTGAATGGAAGCCTGACTACCATACATCCAGACCAGTAAGGAGGGGCGGAGTCAGAGGCCTACAGAGAGGGGTCAAGGGGTCCCAGCAGGAAAAACAGTGGCTGTCAGACACAGGTGCGCAGGCGCGCAGGGCGCAGGTGGCAGTTGGCTGACCCCAGAAGCGCAGGGGCAGCTGACGGACCCAGTTGCAGACCCTGGGTAAGGGAGGCAACGAGCAGATCAGGTGAGGCGCACAAGGCAGCTAGCTGTCTGCAGCCACACATTCACGTGCAGACAAACTCAGTGAAAATGGGCAGTGACACAGACCGGGCAATCCAGGGATTCAGCGCCGGGAAACAGCCTAAGAGCACCGACTGAAAACACCTGTGGGAGCTGAGGCTGGAAGATTCTCTCAGCCTCACAGGAGGCTCCTCGGGGAAGCCCACAGAGTCTGAGAAAGTACACAAGCCCACCCACCCGGGAGCCAGCACCAGAAGGGCCCCATTTGCTTGTGGGAAGTGGCAAAGAGGACTGAAGTCCTAAAGAGAGCAGGGCAGGCACCATTGTTCCCTCTCAGAACCCACCCCCACATACAATGTCACAACCCAGCGACTGGGGTGCCCCACCCTGGTGAACACCTAAGGCTCCGCCGCCCATACATAACAGCTGCAACCAAACCAAAGGAAAATAAAAAATAAAAAAGATGGCTCAAACAGAATTGAAAGCCCCAGAGCCAATTTTTTTAAGTGACCAAGAGATAGCCAACCTATCAGATGCACAGTTCAAAGCACTGGTGATCAGAATTGGTTGACTTTGGTCATAAATTAGATGAACAAATGCAGGCTATGATAAGAGAAATGAAGGAAAACGCACAGGGAACCAATAGTGAGGGGAAGAAAACTTGGACTCAAATCAATGGAGTGGACCAGAAGAAAGAAAGGAACAACCAAACAGAGAAGAATGAAGAAACAAGAATTCAAACAAATGAGGAGAGGCTTAGGGACCTCCAGGATATCTTTAAATGTTCCAACATCCAAATTATAGGGGTACCAGAAGGGGAAGAGGAAAAACAACAAGTGGAAAAGTTATTTGAACAAATAATAAAGGAGAACTTCCCCAATCTGGCAAGGGAAATAGACTTCCAGGAAGTCCAGGAAGCTCAGATAGTCCCAAAGAGGTTGGACCCAAGGAGGAACACACCAAGGTACATCATCATTACATTAGCCAAGGTAAAAATGAAGGAGAGAATTCTAGAAGCAGCAAGAGATAAGGGGATAGTTACCTACAAAGGAGTTCCCATCAGAACATCAGCTGATTTCTCAAAAGAGACCTTGCAGGCAAGAAGGGGCTGGAAAGAAGTATTCCAATTCCTGAAAGGCGAGGAAATACATCCAAGATTGCTCTATCCAGCAAAGCTTTCATTTAGAATGGAAGGGCAGATAAAGTGCTTCTCAGATAAGGTCAAGTTAAAGGAGTTCATCATCACCAAGCCCTTATTATATGGAATGTTAAAGGGACTTACCTAATAAAATGAAGATTAAAAATATGAACAGTAAAAAAAGACTTCAAACTCACTGTTTGTAACGACCTTACCTAAAACAAAAGCAAACTAAGCAAACAACTAGAATGGAACAGAACCACAGAAATGGAGATCACATGGAGGGTTAGCAACAGGGAAGTGGGAGGAGGAGAGAGGGGGAAAAGATATAAAGAATAAGTAGCATAGATAATAGGTAGAAAAGAGACAGGGGGAGGGTAAGAATAGTACGAGAAATGTAGACACTAAAGAACTTATGACACACGGACATGAACTAAAGGGGGGCATGTGGGTGGAAGAGGGTGTGCAGGGTGGAGGGGAGTGCAGGGGGAAAATGGGACAACTGTAGCAGCATAATAAATAAAATAAAAGAAAGAAAAAAAAGACTGAGGAAACAAAATAAATAAATAAATAAATAAAGACATAGGGTAGTTGAATGGATAAGAAAATATGACCTGCACATATGCTGCCTACAAGAGACCCACCTCAGAACAAAAGACCTACACAGACTGAAAGTGAAGGGTTGGAAAAAATATTAAAAGCAAATTGACCACCAAAAAAAAAAAAAAAAAGGCCCGGGTAGCAATACTTATATCAGACAAAATAGACTTCAAATCAAAGATCATAAAAAGAGACACAGACACTTCATAAAAATCAAAAAGACATAAAGATTATAAACATATAGGCACCCAATATAGGAGCACCCAAATATAAAAGGAAAATCTTGCAGGACTTCAGGAAAGATATAGAAACAACACACTGATACTAGGGGATTTTAACACCTCACTGTCAAACATAGATGGAACTTCCAAACAAAATATCAATGAGGATATAGTGGCAAAAAATGACACACTAGATCAAATGGACTTAAGTGGTATATGTAAAACCTTTCATTCCAAATAAACAAACTACACATTCTTTTCAAATACACATGGAATATTTTCAAAGATGGACCACAAGATATGTCTTAATAAATTCAAGAAAATTGAAATCATGTCAAACACTTTCTCAGAGTACAAGGGCTTGAAACTAGAAACTAACATCAAGGAAAAAATTCAAAAATATTCAAATTAATGGAGATTGAATAGCAAGCTATTAAACAATAAATTGGTTAGTAATGAGATCAAGGAAGGAATCAGAGTGTTTCGGGAAACAAATGAAAATGAACTCACAATATTCCAAAGCTTATGGGGAACAGTGAAGGCAGTCCTGAGATGAAAGTTCATAGTGATACAGGCCTACCTGAAAAAGATAGAAATATTTCAAATGAACAATCTAACCCTACACCTACAAGAACTTGAGGAGGAACAACAAAGACAGCCCAGAGCAAGTAGAAACAAGGAAATAACCAAGATCAGAGCAGAATTAAATGACATAGAGACTAGAAGCACAATTCTAAGGATCAATAAATACAGGAGCTATTTCTTTGAAAAGATAAACAAAACTGACAAGCCTTTAAGCTTGTCAGACTCATAAAGAAAAAAAGGGTGAGGACCCAAATAAACATAATCAGAAATGAAAGAGTAGAGATTACAACTGATACCACAGAAATACACAGGATTGGGAGAAATTACTACAAAGAAATGTATGACAAGAAATTTGAAAACCTAGGTGAAATGGACAAATTTCCAGAAAAATATAATCTTCCAAAACTGAAGAAGCAGAAGGAGAAAGCCTAAACAGACCACAACAGATGATGAAATTGAAGCAGTACCAAAAAGCTTCTGACACACCAAAGCCCTGGACCAGACAGTTTCACAAGAGAATTTTACAAAGCATTTAAAGAAGAGCTAACCCCCATCCTTCACAGATTATTCCAAAAAATTCAAGAAGAGGGAAGACTTCCAAATTCTTTTTATGAGTCCAGCATCATCCTAATTCCAAAACCAGAAAAAGACATAACAAAGAAGGAAAACTTCAGGCCAATATGACTGATGAACAAAGACACTAAAATGCTCAATAAAATATTGACAAACCATATCCACAATGCATTAAAAAAATCATACACCATGACCAGTGGGATTCATTACATGGATATAAGGATAGTACAATATTCACACATCAATAAACATGATAGATCACATAAACAAAAAGAAAGACAAAAATCACATGATCATATCAATAGATGCAGAAAAATCATTTGATATGGTACAGCACCCACTTATGATGAAAATACTCAGCAAAGTGGGAATAAAGGGAGCATTCTTCAACATAATAAAGATCGTGTATGAGACACTGACAGCCAATATCATACTCAGTAGGCAAAAATTTAGAGCTTTCCCACTAAGATCAGGAATAAGACAAGGATGTCTGCTTTCACCACTGCTATTCAACATAATATTGGAAGTCCTAGCCACAACAATCAGACAAGAAAAAGAAATAAAATGCATCTAAATTGAAAAAGAGGAAGCAAAACTATCATTTTTTGCAGATGACTTGATAGTGTACATAGAAAATCCTCTGGAATCCACCAAAAAACTATTCAACCTAATAAGTGAATTTGGCAAAACAGTGAGATCCAAAGTCAATATTCAGAAATCAAAGACATTTTTGTACACCAACAATGAAATATTAGAAACAGAAATCAGAAAACAATCCCATTTGGTATAGCAACAAGAAAAATAAAGTACCTAGGAATAAACTTAACAAGGAGGTAAAGACCTATACTCAGAAAACTACATGACACTGAAGAAAGAAATTAAAGAAGACACCAACCAATGGAAGCATGTACCATGCTCATGGATTGGAAGAATTGACTTTATCAAAATGCCCATACTACTCAAAGCAATTTATAGATACAACACAATCCTTATTAAAGTACCAATGTCATATTTCACAGATATAGAACAAACACTTCAGAAATTTATATGAAACCATAAATGAACCCAAATAGCTGCAGCAAGTTTGAGAAAGAAGAGTAAAGTAGGAGGGATAGCAATACCTGATATCAAACTGTATTTCAAGGTAACTGTAATCACAACAGTCTAGTACTGGCATATGAAAAAATACATTGTCTAATGGAACACAATAGAGAGCCCAGGAATAAACCCAAATATCTATGGTAAATTAATATTTGACAAAGAGGACAACAGCAAAAATGGTGTAAAACTAACATCTTCAATAAATAGTGTTGGGAGACCTAGACAGTTCCATGCAAAAAAAAAAATGAAACTCAATTACCAACTTGCCCCATACAAAATAATAAATTCAAGGTGGATAAAAGACATGACAACATAAAAGTCCTAGAGGAGAACATTGACAGGAAAATCTCAAACATTCCACGTAGCAATATTTTCACCAATATGTCCTTAGAGCAAGGGACATAAATAATAAACAAATGGAATCTCATCAAATTAAAAAGCTTCTGCATGGCTAAAGAAAACAGCATTAAAATGAAAAGGGAACCAACTATATGGGACAACAAATTTGCCAATGATACCCTGGAAAAGGGTTTGATCTCCACAATATATAAAGAACTCACATGACTCCACTCCAGGAAGACAAACAACCCAATTATAAAATGGACAAAAGACTTGAACAGACACTTCTCCAAGGAGGACATGCAAAGGGCCCAGAGACATATGAAAAGATGTTCAGCATCATTAGCCATCAGAGAAATGCAAATTAAAACCACATTGAGATACTACTTCACACAGGTCATAATGCCCTTCATAAATCAACAAGTGTTGGAGAGGATGTGGAGAAAAGGGAACCCTAGTGCACTGTTGGTTGGAATGAATACTGGTACAGCCACTGTGGAAAATACTATGGAATTTCCTCAGAAAACTAAAAATGGATCTGCCTTTTGACTGGGAAATTCCACTGCTGGGATAATATCCTAAGAACCCTGAAACACCAATCCAAAAGAACCTATGCAGCCCAATGTTCATAGCAGCGCAATTTACAAGAGCCAAGTGCCTCAACCAACCTACGTGCCCATCGGTAAATGAATGGATCAAAAAATATGGTACATTTACACAATGGAATACTGTGCAGCAGAAAGAAAGAAGGAGCTCCTGCCCTTTCTGACAGCATGGATGGAACTGGAGAGCATTGTGCTAAGTGAAATAAGCCAAGCGGTGAGGGGCAAATACCATGTGATCTCGCCTTTAAGTTTAACCTAATCAACAAAACAAACAAGCAGGCAAAATATAACCAGAGACATTGAAAATTTAGAACAATCTGACAGTAACCAGAGGGGAGGTAGGAGGGGATAATGGGGGAAGGGGAGAAAGGTTTCCAGAAACAACAATAAAGGACACATGGACAAAACCATGACAGGTGGAAGCAAGGGAAGGAGGTGGGAGTGGCTGGTGTGGGAGGAGTGGTGTGGGGTAAGTGCAGTTAATTGTAATTGAATAACAACAAAATAATTTCAAATAAAGAACAAAGTGACAATAACCAGAGAGGAGGGGTATAACAGGAGAAAGCAGGGGAAGGGTAGTCAAGGAACATGTATAAAAAACACATGGACAAAGTTAAATTGGGTAGGATTGAGGGTGGGAAGTAGGGATGGGTGGGGCTCAGGCAGTGGTGAGGGGAAAATGGAGACAACTGTACTTGAACAGCAACAATAAAAAAAAGAAGAAAAATCCTACCATTTATTGTGAAACTTTTAATTTAGCTAAAAGTAGGTTTGTAATACAGTATTATTGGGAAAGCCCCAAGAGTTGTAAATCTTTAATTTTAATTTTCCAAGTCAGTGATGCATAATTTTTTATGATTTGTGATTCCTTATGCCTGCAATAAATCCTTCTTGACTGTTATTTCTACCATTTATTTCAAAACAGAAGTATGATTATGGTAATGAGGCTAAATAGTATATTTTTCACATTCCATTTTTCATTTTCTGTTTTGATGAAACAACAGAATAAATTACCTAATTTTGAAAAAGAAATAGGTGTTCAAGGATATTAAAACCCATTTTTGAATGAAGTATTAGGCAAGGAGAATTGTTTATTTTTTCAGCAATCAAGTGATTATTGTGGAATCAAGGAGAGAAGATGAATTTTTTAAAAATTTCTAACCTAATTAACAGACCTGGAGTATATTTAAAAATAGTATTTTCAGTTAAATACCCTAGTGTCTTGACCTACTAAGTGAGAAAAGAATCTAATATAAGGGACAGTCTTTTCTGAAATGGCATGTACTAAAAATATCTTTTTCAAGAGTGGTAGACTACAAAAGCTGTAATGCTACAAGGAATTATGTGTACTAAAGAATATCTGGTTACTTCAAGAACTACATGAGAAGCAAGAGAGCTACCATCTCAGGCTGTCTGGATTTATAGTAGTCCATCTTTACCTTTAAAACATTTTTTGAGGCAACCTTCTTTTCTGCAATTCCTTTTTCTCTCTTCTTTCATCTTTTTTTCTGATTAAATTGCTCATGCAAGTGCCCAGAGAACGTATAAAAATTGCTTTTTGCCTCTGGATTCCCATTTTAGTTTTAAGGATTGTTGTTGCTGACACATGGCCTCAAGCACTTGGCCTGAGTGCACTGGATTTGGCAAGTATAGTTTCTACTCTTTCCCCTTGTAACTTGCTAATTTGGAGACATGATAGAAGATTGTAATTGTTCATTTCTCAGGGAAATACTGCAACATGACAATATCTGTAGTTTAAGCAAATTCTGTTGCATAGTTTTATGCATCATGCAATTTAGAAATTCTTAGGTATTTCTTAGTATTTGATATTATGTCACCTAATATATCTCTGAATTTGTGTATTGAAGGTATTTTAATATTTTATAAATTGGATTAAAAATCTTACATTTTTGTGAAGGGAGGATTATATTTCAAGCACTGAAGAATATTATAGTTTCCCCTTGTAAACATATTAAGCTCAAGTTATTTTTAAGTTAATTTTATATTTCTGATTTGAATGAATTGGCAAATAACCAGTGATTGTGCATTTGTTACTTGATTCACATATTCATTACTGAAGCATTTATTATTATGTTGAAATCCAACTCTGTATCAAGTAATGATTCCTCTCATTATACATAATAGTTTGTGAAACTTCTGTGTGTTGGAGATATATCTCTACTCTTTTCAAAAATTTCTCCAAAATATAAAGGAGAATATTAAGTAGTGATGACTTTGTGACATAGGAAACCTCCTTTTTAACTGTCGGATAGCATGTTGTTTAATATCGAGATAAAAGTTTTGTTATTCCCTGCACTTTGAATCCCCTTTGCTTTTTTATTGATCAACCAATCTGCATCAATTAAAGTAGTAGTGATTAAATTTTGAACATATAAATCCTTATGAAACATAATTCCAGCCTATGGAAATTATTATACCACAGAATATCATCATTTTACCTAATTCCTTGGGAATTGGCATGATGCTCACCTTCAATGTTGAAGCCCTTTCTATGAAAGCAAATGAACACCTCTTCAAGAACATCCTTGAAGTGTGGAAAGACATACCATCTTCAGCAGGTATGTATAAAAATTTTCCTTTTTCACATGATCCCATAAAAACTTCCATTTCCTGAAATATAATATGTTCTCAAAGCATATAGGCTTAATTTGTGATACTGCAAAGTTGTTTGCCTAGTAATGGGATATGTGTTTATTCTATACTTAATGAATCCTTGTGACCACCACAGAGAGACTGATTTTGGCTTACTTGTTCATTTACAATAATCACATAATTAAAATAGGAAATGAATTTCTTTTCATAATACTGTATAATTTTAACTCCCTTTGCTTGCAGATTTTACACGGATATTAAAAATGCTTCATTCCATTACATTGATTTTGAGGTTTACCTTTTTCTTAGAAGAATGACAAATAGTCATAAAATAAGAGCAAAAGGTTTCTATTTCATACAGCCATTAGAGTTCTGTTTAGTGAGTAAGTAGTCTTGTGAAGAATTAAATACAAGCTTAATATATGACATATTGGTTGTCACTAAGATTTTATCATCCTTCATTTACAAAAGTGATAAATATGACTGACTACAATGCCTATTAGGTACCACCCACATAGCAAAATGAAGAACATTGCCTTTTCATTCTCATCTTCCTTACTAATGCAGGACTGAAGATCTGGGAAATTTGAATAACTTGAGATTCTTGTATATATCTCTGAGGCTTGGTGACTACAAAGGTGATTCTAGATCAAGAACAGAATGCATATGAACAGTAAAAAATTAGAAAGAGTAGAATGGTTTGATGGAGGATAAATATTCCTGGAAGGAGAAGGAGTTTAATAAAGCAAATAAAGAAAGAATGAAGAAAGAGAGAGTAAGATAGTTTTTCAATAGAGAAACCAGAAGCTTCTGAAACATCTATTAAAGGCTTAAATGTGATCCTCATGGGGATATAAGGACAAGTTTAAAAGATCTGCTTTTAAGTGGACATTTTTTTTCATTATGGGACTTTGCATTGCATCTGTACAATTCTTTCGTTTTACATACATAGTGTTAAGGATTGAACTGAAAACCTACTATAATTTACTTCAAACAAGTAAGAGCTCACAGAGGATTTAAAACCATTTTAAGTGACTGAAGGTAAATGCTTACAATATAAGTAATAGATCTGGGACAAAAAAATGGAAAATAATGAATCTAGATCTAATCATTGTAGCAGTATCTTTTGATCAATTTATTAATCAGAAATTATCATAAGAAAATTCAGTTTAAATGCAAAATTAAACACACCCCTAGAAAAACAAAGCCACTGTACTATCATAGGAATCCAAGGGATCTTAAAATGACATCTGGTATATCTCTTGTCTTTAGGACAGTGTATCTTATCTATCTATCTATCTATCTATCTATCTATCTATCTATCCATCTATCTATCTATCTATCTATCTATCATCTATCTATCTATCTATCTATCTATCAATCATCTATCTATCTATCTGTTTATTTTATAGAGGGGAGGAAGGAGAAAGAGAGGGAGAAAATCATCAATGTGTGAGAGAAACATCAATAGGCTGCCGCCCACATGCCCCCAATTGGAGACCTGGCCTGCAACCCAGGCACATGCCCTGACTGGGAATCAAACTGACAACATTCCAGACTTTAGGCCTGTGCACAACTTCTGACCTAAAACAGAAAAGATACTTTAGTTGTTAGAATCTGAAAACCATCTTTTTATATATAAAATAAATTATAGCACTATGAGAACTTGATATTTTGCTTTGTGTATTAAGGGTGTTTAGAGAGTATACTAAAGACTACAGTATAACACTGGTATTAGGGAAATCTATTACTCTTTTTTTCCTGTCTAAAAAAAACTTGTTTGTTATTAAAACTAACCTAGATCCAAGGTTCCCCAATCTTTTACATTTTCTTGAAATATATTAATGTGTTCAATAAAAAGATCATTTATCTAGATGTTCAAAATATATATAGAAGCTTAACAATCACAGCAAATACCACAAAGCATTCCCACCCAAATCATTTGATTCCACCTCATAAAAAGGCTAGCTCAGTAGCTAGGTTAAGTTGCAGGTTAGTGCGTTTCAAAATTAAGTTGGAAATTATGTAATGCCATATGAACTGTGTACTTGACTCAAGAAGTAACCTGTGCATTAAGTTTAGAAATGTTTGCTCTTTGTGGTTCTTGACAAAAATTCAATTTTAATGACATATTCACATAGATGAAAAATTCAAATCCAGAGAGACTAAATCTAATACTTATACCCATCACTCAGACTATGGATTCATTTTACTTCCCTTATAATTGGAGTGATTTTAATTCTAATCCTTAATCAGACTTATAAAATATTCTTTTAAGAGATAATTGTCTCAATAAAATGGTAATTGAATTACAATTTTACATTGATTTCATTTGCAGGAATGTTTTGAATTGTAATATAGAAGGGAGAAATAAATAAATTCTTGTCAAGTTTTAGTTGAGGGATTCAAAATGGCTCACACTGCCTATGAAAATTAACTTTCATAAAAGTTTAATAATTTTTCATGAGTCTTAATTAATATTTAATGTATACATATATAGGCTAGATACATTTTGGTTTAAATGAATGTATCCTAGAACCTTTGAGAAAGACAAGGAAAAAATTTAAATGATATTGTAATTATATCAATGTTGAGTTTATTGCCTTCATAATAGAAAAAAATAAAAAGTAATGAATTGAATTCTAATTTTAGTCATGTTATGGCAATGAAGGTGTCTTGTTTTAGTGATTTTTAGACGACTTTAACTTGACTCAAAATTTTGATATTATTTTAAGTACAGGATTGTATTTATTTATGGAAGTTTGCTTCACCATAAAGTACATAAAGAATATCAACTTGGAAGTTAAACATTTAACAATAATACTGCCTCCTGTGTCAAAAGTACCTTATAAAACCAGCTGATTGTATGGATATTTATGTAATGAAGTTTTCTGCTTTAAAGCAATTGTCATAATTTTTACTGTCACCAAGTAATATAAAACAGAGTATGAAAGTTGAAGAATTATAAAAATTTCCTGAGCAAGAGAAAGTGTTAACAGCAAAAAATCAGCTCTAGATTTCTTTATAACATAATAATTCACTGAATTGCATTAGAGTTGCTAAAGTCATTATTTGAGTAAGTCATTTTTAACAGTTTTAATTTTTAAAAGTTAGTCTGTTTTCCATGTATGTTATTTGAACACAATTACAAACCCTTTTGGAATGCTATAACTCAACTAGACTGTAAAATAAAGGATGACTGTGGGTAAATTTGACTTTCTACCAACAGGGTAAAATTAACCCTTAGCTTTTTCTATAGTATTGGAGAATATGAATGCCAAAATTAATTGATATCTGGTTATTTAGTGTTAATCACAGTGCTGAGAACAAATAGCTGGCTTTAACACCACTGCTGACCAGCAAAATGTCCAAATGACTGAATAGAGGAAAAGGAAAAATATGTGTTTTCTCAAACTGTAAAAGTCAGCTTCTTAATAAAATGATGACTGTGGTTAGAATTTTCTATCACTGATAGATATATGTTATGTTTTTCTGATTTTTAATTTTTTTTAACTTAGCTTATGCATGTACACAGCAAACCACAGGATGGGGCCTAAAGGCCATTGAAGTCTATTCTTTGCAATCAAGGCTCCTGGAAAACGAATTGAAGCACAGGTCAATTAAGAAGCTGAGATTTCTGTGTACCCGAGGTGACAAGGTATAACTCTCATCCTCCAGTTAGAAAAAATAAAGTAAACAATAAAAATTAAATGAAGAAATTTATATCCTTTTCCTTCTGACCATAAATATATTTATGCTATATTTCCCAAATTAGCATACTATTCATTAAAAAAAGCATTTTGCATTTGGCAGTAGAAACACTGACTTGGTAAATGATGAGATTTGATTTCCAAAAGAAACAATTTTCAAAAAAAGTTAAAAATTCAAATTATGTCCTAAGCAAAGCTTAGTCATTATTTTGTTTGGTGCAAAATCCTTTGTTGTCTTTAACACATAGTTCTTTTCTTGTGCATATTAACATGTTTTGAAACAGAATGCTTGATTAAATCTGCCTTTTACAGTTTTCAACATAATCCAGTAATAGAAGGAAAAATACTTATGTTTGCTAAACACTTAGTTATGTACTAGAGTTTGTACTAACTACTTTTACAGCTACATTTAATCTTTACACATGGATATAATTATGTCCATTTTATAGGAAGAAAAATAAAATTGAGATACAGCAATTATTTGTGTAATGTGATCAGTTTTAACAGCCAATTCAAGATAGTTTAGATGGAAAAATGTATTGAATAAAATCATTACTGTCCTACATATTATGAGAAATAATGAGAAAAAGTAATCTCAATAGGACTAGGAAATGATCACATTTAGAAGAGATTGCAGAGGATCCTACTTTATATCAAAACAACAATGATAAATTACTATGCATCAAGAAAAGGTACTAGTTTGCAATATAGAGGGATATAATGGCAAGAATCAGTGTTTGAAGTCAAATAGACCTAAGATGCAGTCCTGGCTCTGCCTCCTGACTACATGTAAGAACCTGGAATTTTGATTAATTTTGGGGGGCCTTAGTTTGTTCATCTTCAGAATGAGAAATTAATAATTGCTTTTGGAACAATTTTAAAAATTAGTGATAATATATAATGTATACATAGTGAGCATCTCATAGATTGCCTAGCACATTAAATGTCAAGGTTAGCTGGTGTTGTCATCATCGACATTATTGTTGTCACAAAATCTTCTAAGATTATCCATTGTGGATAGTCAAGGACTTAATACTAACAAAAAGCCTCATGTTCTGTCCTAATTATCCTTATGGCACAGACCATATTTGCACAATATGTTTTTCTCTAAATGAATCAGTTTAGCTCATAATATCAATCTACTATGTCAGTGTGTTGCAATGATAGAGAAAATTAAAATTGCACCAAGTAGAAAATGTCATAAACACCAGGAACAATGGTGAACAACATCAAAATAACTTAATTATTTCCTTATATTATAAAATGGAAAACTAAGTTGAGTAAAAGTAGATTTTTTAAGCAAAGAACAATTGTTAACCCAAACTAACCAAAAACTTTAGCAGATAAATGCCACTTATGCTAACCTAATTTTATTTAAATCATGTGAAGTGTCATTATATAGAATTTGGTAAAATGTTGTTTTAATATATAATTTAAACTATATATTATTTTAAAATTTATTTTTAATTTGAGAAAATCCTACTCTGAAAAACAGTTTGGCTTAATATTTTAATTGTTTGATGCAGATACATTTAAATTACAGTTGTATATATAAACCATCAGTTTACAATATACTAAACATTTACTGATAGTATCTTTCTTTCTTTTTAAAGCTGTTCTTTACTTCTACCCTGCATAATCGCCACAACCGGGTTTACTTTATGACCCTTGGAAAACTTGAAGAGCTACAAAGCAATTATGGTATTTAAAAGGTTCCAATTATTTATTACAACATTTACAAATATCATAAATATGCAATTTGCATCTTAAAATTCATGAGGTTAAATAAGCATGCAGTTGTATTATTAGGGAAAAATTAAATCAGATACCTTTAATGTACCACAGAATAGTTCTAATGAGAAATGGAGCTTAATGTATAAAATGAACTACAGCAAGCTCTATGTACTTCAGTGGTGTACAATGTCTTTTGCATAAACTTTGTAATTTTTGTTACTGTGAGTTCAAACATTTTTCTTTGGACAGTTTAGACAGTATCTGTGTTCATATTTTTATAACATAGAGTAAAGAAATCTGTATTGAGTTAGATTTCAAGCAACTTTGAAAAGAATTGCCCCTGAATGAGGTTTTTCAAAAAAAATAAATGTAGCAACAAACCATACAGTAATTTTCAAAGTCATATAAAGGACTAAAGATTATATTATGAAATGGAAATAATAAGGACTATGATATAAACCAGGCTAAGGCCTACATGACTGGAGAAAACTCCAGTCATGGGTAAAGGGGTAAAAGCCACCAATTTTCTCATTGCTCCATGACAGTTAAACCCACAGTTAGAGACCAAATGGATTCTTTTCACCACAAGTTAAGCTGGTTTTCTCCCTATAAGAAGAAAGAAAACTTCAGATGCTTTATTTCCTCCAGGACTCCCAAAGATGGGCAATCACTTGTAAATCCACCAAATCATATACTTGCAAGCCTGAATACAGGACTGAATTCCTATACACATGTACTGTAGAATTAGTTTGTTGTTGCTGATGTTGTTTGAATAGTTTAATGTAGGCATCAAATTCTACCCCCAAGAATAGGTTGGCTGATTTATCAAAATTCTTATCTGGCCAACAGTGTGACCATCAGACAACACTGAATAATTTTTGAACCCTAGATTAAACTATGAAAATTTTCCCTTCAGTTATTAAAAGTGTAATAACAAAAATTTTAGGTACTTAAATTTGTTTTTTATATTTCTATTTCTGTAAAATTAAAAATTAATCTAATAGTGATAAGTCCACATGTAGAAATTTAATGTTATGGGTAAGAAATGAAAAAAAAAAGAAAAAAATACAACTTTGATCAAATACCTAAGTCCATAAATATAGAGTACTGAAAATCATGCTAGTTTATCATCACTATATGTTATACACTCCATACATAGGTGGTTTTTGGTCACCTATGGTACCTGCTACTTGGTGAAAAGCATAATTTCTGCATACCAATCCTCAAAGCATAGTTAGTTCTCTGAGACAATAGAGAGGCAATAGAACTACCACAAAGTATACCTCAGTATAATTCCTCTAGTCTGCTTCTAATGTCTGAATACAGTGCTAGTGGGATCATAATTTTCAAACTACCTTTTTACCAAAACACATAAACTGCTGACTATTTGTGATTTCATGATGGCACATTATTTTCTTGGCACTTTAGTGCCAGGAATGATGATTTGGATTTTCCTAACAACTTATATCAAGAGTTCAGTAGCTCAGTAATGAAAATTTAGGAGAACCTGAATCCATAAATTAAAAAAAAAATGTGATTCAAATGTCTGTTACTGTGACACAGTAATGTGATCCTAAAGCTGGCTTATCCATGAGTGTCTACAACTTGAATGACTTTTTAAATGCAGTAGTTTAAAGAGAAAACTATTTAATGTCAAATTATTTCCTTCATTATTATACATTTGTACACCAAAATAGCCATGGGGAACTTTGTACAAGTACTTCATCACTGAGCAAAAGGAGCTTGGTATGTTGAATTTCAGAAAATTTTCTCATTTAAGTAGCATGTAGAATAAGGTATTTTAAGAATTCATTTTTCTTCATAATATTAAAGTTAATTTTCAAAAGTAATTTTTATTTTAAAATCATATTTTAAAGCAGTAAGAGAGTATACTATTTTAGAAAGTCAACTCCTATTATGCTCTGTGGTTGTTATTCTAATACACATAGGCAATGGTGAGCTGTATATACAGAGATGTCCCAAAATAAACAAGCCAGAGAGATTGCAAAATGTGTAATGTAGCTTTTTTTTTTAAGATTTTATTTATTTATTTTTAGAGAGGGAAGGGAGGGATGGAGAGAGAGAGAGAAACATCAATGTGCGGTTGCTGGTGGCCACGGCCTGCAACCTAGGCATGTGCCCTGACTGGGAATCGAACCTGGTTTGATGCCTGGTTCACAGCCCGCACTCAATCCACTGAGCTACACCAGCCAGGGCATGTGTAATGTAGCTTTAAAGGATAAAGTGTTAGTGAAGAAAACTAGGCAGGCATATATTAAGAAGAAACATTGAAATGTTGGGTAGCCAAATAGAACTAAAAATATTTAAAGTGGTTAATAGGTAATAAATACTTTCAATTTACATGTTAATCTATTTGGAATTTTTATATCCTTTGCCAGCTAAAACAAGAAAGTGCAGGGACAATTAAATTTCATAGTCAGTGCACAGTAATAGAAAAAACACTTGTAAGCCCTGGCTCATTACAGAAGTGGATTCCTGACAAGCCAATTCCCTAGCCCTATTATTTGAAGCACAAAAGTTGTGGTAGGTTGAGCAGTATTGGGAGAGAGTACTGTTTTTAGTGTACTTTATTTTTTATTTATTTTTATTTATTTTTATCAAAACCCTTACCAAAATAAAAGGCATTGGGAATATTTGAAAACTAGAAAAGCAAAGTTCTGAGTGATTAGGTATGTTGAAGTAAGGTAAGATTCTCAAAGGAAGCAATAAAAAGGATAATGATTTAGATAGTGAAATAGACAAAGCAGTAATCACACATATGCACATATCCACACTCACACATACCATACACACAAACCATTAGAATACATAAATCCTAATATTTTCAATGGTACCAATTTATAGTTAAATTAATCACTAATTATTTTCTCCCAGGACTTATTTAATTAAGACAGTATCCTTAAAACTAGAAATAATGCCATATGCATTCAATGGGATCTTATAGATATCCCTCAGTTCTTTTAAAAATTTGCTTATTTAAATTGATTTGTATTCAATCTATACTCTAACTTTAAAATTTATTGAAATCATCTTTGAGAATAAGTTCCCTATTAAAGTCTTCAATAAACCATTGTTCAACCTCTAAAAATAAAAATATTAAATTATGATTAATGTCATTATTGAAATATACTTATCTAATGCTTCAGAGTTAAGACTCATTCAAAGAATAATCATATTTTTAAAGTGCATAATAATGCACTGAGTGGAAGATGTTAGGGGTTCTGCCCATTGTTCTATTAAAAATTTTGGTCAAGTAGTGGGATATTTATCTCACTAAAATCTTTCTGGGTATAGTGGTAGAATTAGAAACTGATTAATTTTCCTCTAAATACATGGAACTATACACAAACATGCACACTCCTGCAGTGTGGGTAAAACCCAAGCATATTTTAGTGCTGACTCCCTTTCCATCCCATCACAGTGTTCTGAATTCCAGTGAAGAGGGACCTTCTCTAAAGGGAAGACTTGTCTGATGAGAGCAGTATAGATTTATAGTTTATTAGCATTTAAGAAAGGGTTTAATGAAGGCTGATGGTGGGAACTAGGAAGTGGAGAAATCCTGGCAGTTTGTCCAAGAAGTTGAGCGCTTAAACTAGGACCAGAGAAGAATAGCACTTACTCTTATAAGGTCACAGAAACATTAAAGGCACTATAGCATTAATATCTACACCTTAGAACATTCTGGAGAGGTGTTCACCAAACTTTGCTGGCAGGGCCCAATTTCTCAAGTGTGGCCAGGCATTCGGGAGTTTGGTTACTCAGACATGACTGGATTGTCTGGGCAATGAAAGAATAAATTCGGTGTGCTTTATTATAATCAAATTGACTCATCTGCTTAATATATAAGGTTCACAGGCTTTTAACTATTTTGAAGGACAATGTTATGAGTCAAGGAACAAAAATATCATCACAGATTTATATTAGAATAGGCAGGGTGATGCTCCCAGGTTGAGAGAGGACATTATCCTAGGGATCCTTTACCAAAACTTGGGAATGGGGTAGGTCATTAATAAAAGTCTCTATTAGCAACTTTATCACTCTCAAAGGGACTAGTGGGTTTACAAATGCCAATAGTGCAAGCTTATTACTGATTTTTTTTCCTACACTATGATTAACAATATAATAGCCCTTTTAAAAAAAAAATTGGACCTTTAGCCTTTACTTAAGGATTATCAGGTTTCCGTAGATAATAAAGTTATTGAGCATAGCTGCTCTTTAATTCCAAAAATTGAATGGAGGCAGCTAATGAATTAAAGGCCAAAGATGTTTCAGTAAACAAGGCTCTCTGTCATGTCTTACATTGATCACAATCATGACAATTAATTAAATAAGAATAGTTGCTGAGGGAGTAAAATTGATTTTATATGGATTTATATTTTTCAGAAACTATTCCACTGCCTACTCTGTAGATGAGTAAAAATTCTGGTTCAGGATTAACTTGTTTTTATAGCTTTGCTACTCAGTATGTCAAAGTGCCTCATTTCTTGTTTAATATACAACAAAGGCTCAAGAAATACAGGAGTTGAAAGGGAGAATTAGGCCTTTTTTAACCTTGATTGTCCTCATTGCTATTTTATTAACAGAAGCTTAGAAATTAAAATTCAAAAATCCATTAGATCCATCAAGGTACCATGTGTGTTCTGATGATTAAAAGGTAATGACCTACTTAGGGTAATTTCAAATGATTTTATACTACAGATATGAAATTAAAGATAAGTCAAAATATTCCTTTAACACATTTTTTTGGGGGAATGGAGACAACTGTACTTGAACAACAATAAAAATGTGAAAAAATAAATATGTCAAAATAAAATTAAAATAATGTATTTTAAAGCTTTTTTTTACCTTTAACCACAACACATAAAGGACCACTGTACCTCTTTAAAAATTATTCAAAGATGCCCCGGCTGGCGTAGCTCAGTGGATTGAGTGCAGGCTGCAAACCAAAGCATCGCAGGTTCAATTCCCAGTCAGGGCACATGCCTGGGTTGCAGGCCACAGCCCCCAGCAACCGCACATTGATGTTTCTCTCTCTCTCTTTCTCCTTCCCTTCCCTCTCTAAAAATAAATAGATAAAATCTTTAAAAAATTACTCAAAGATCATGAATAATGACAAACATTGTTAATAAGATGAAGACAGCACAAAAGACAGTGAACTGGATGTTTTGTACAAGCATTGGGTTTAAATGTGATCTTTTTCACAAGACTGACTATTATGTAACATCCTGAAACATATTTAAGGGTCATCAAAGATTGTCAATATGTACTTTGTGATCCAAAAATTTAAATTACGTCCCCATAAATAGATATATCTAATTCCAGGTATTCCCTGTAGGTAGTTTGTAGCAGATGAAAACGTGTTTCTGTCTTCCAGGTGAATAGGTAGCCATTAAAATGCTTGCCAAATGAGACCATCTTTTCAAAACTGTAAAAGCATGCATGTAACACCATTAACTTGAATCTCACAAGTTGAGAGAGTCAGAAATGAATATAATGAATATTATATAATGAATATAATACATATCCATTGTTTTGTGAATATGGGTAGAATTACACAAATCTAGATAACACAATCTACTACTTAGTGCATATGGTACCAGAGGTGTCTAGCTTGCAACTCATGGGCCACATGTGGCTCAGGATATCTATGAATGTGGCCCAACACAAAATTGTAAATTTACTTAAAACATTATGAGATTTTTTGTGTGTGTGATTACATGTCACAATGTATTTAATGTGTGGCCCAGGACAACTCTTCTTCTTCCAGTGTGACTCAGAGGTGTCAAAAGGTTGGATACTCCTAGATAGTCAATTTTACTATGCTACCAACTTGTATAGCTTCTTATTGTAATGAATACTGTAGGAAAAATGGTACTAAACATATCTAAACATAGAAAAGGTATAGTGAATTATGATATAAAAGATAAAAAATGGTATATCTGTGTACCATTTCACAGTCCAGTAGTCTTTATAAACACTATGATTATGCTAAAATAAATTTATAAAAAATAGTTTTCTTCTGCCCTGGCTGGTGTAGCTCAGTGGATTGAGTGCGGGCTGCGAACCAGGCATCGCAGGTTCGATTCCCAGTCAGGGCACATGCCTAGGTTGCAGGCCATGTCTCCCAGCAACCGCACATTGATGTTTCTCTCTCTCTCTCTCTCTCTCTCTCTCCCCCTCCCTTCCCTCTCTAAAAATAAATAAAATAAAATCTTAAAAAAATAGTTTTCTTCTGTCAGTATTAAATTAAACTTAGCTTACTTTAACATTTTTGCTTTATAAAATGTTTAATTTTTTAACTTTCCAAATCTTTTGTAATAAAATTTAGCTTAAAATAAACCTAACACACATGTACAAAAGACTTTCTTTTTTATATCCTTATTCTTTTTATATCCTTATTCTATAAGTTTGTTTCTATCTTTAAAATGTTTTATTTTATTTTCTACTTTTTAATCACTTTTATTGAAAACAAAGACACAAACATGTACATGAGCCTAAGCTTGCAGAGGATCAGGATAATCAATCTCACTGTTTACCTTCTCCACATCTTTTCCCATCAGAAAGTCTTCAGGAAAAAAGCATGCATAGAGCTGCCAACTGTGATAGCAATGCTTTCTTTTAGAATAACTTCTGAAGCACCTGCCTGAAGCTCTACTTGAAAAAGTGTCATTCTTTTCAGAAATATGTCCATGGTGGTTTGCTTCTTTTTTAAAACTCATAGATTGTCTTATAAACAGATAATGCACTATGAACATCCTTATCAATTAATGAAGACCTGATGTTGAGGTACATGATTTCAAAAATTTTAAGGAGCTTGCTGCAGTTTGAAAATGTTTCTGCTACACCTTGCATTATGAATTTTCTTGGGAGTTCTTCATTTTCTTCTGCAGTTTCTTCTTCCTTTGGCTCTTCTTTAACTATGCATTCCTGCTCAAGTTCCAAATACCCTTTGTTAGTCAATTCCTCAGGAAGCATCTCAGGAGCTCCTAAATGTCATCCTCATCCACACTTTAGTTAAAGCTATTAGCCAACTCAACTACTAACTTGTTCACTTTGCAATCTCTCTCTCTTTTTATTTTATTTATGTATTTATTTTTTAGAGAGGGAAGGGAGGGAGAAAGAGAGGGAGAGAGAGATACATCAATGTGCGGTTGTTGGGGGCTGTGGCCTGCAACCCAGGCATGTGCCCTGACTGGGAAACGAATCTGCGATGCTTTGGTTCGCAGCCCACACTCAATCCATACAATCTCTTCAATGTTGGCAAATCACTAGAAGTTATGGACACTATTTTTAAAGATTTGATTGATTGATTGACTGATTGATTGACAGAGAGGAACGGAGGGAGAAAGAGAAAGAGAGAAACATCAGTGTGTGGTTGCATCTCACGTTCCCCCTCTGGGGACCTGGCCCACAACCCAGGGAATCCTGGGAATCTAACCAGTGATTCTTTGGTTCATAGGCCGGCACTCAATACACTGACCTACACAGGAGCTATGGACAATATTCTTAATTGTTTTCTTCAAGATGCTACTCATGCAGTTTCTGGTGGCATGACACCAGCCCAGCAAGGCTCTTTATATACTTACAGATGTTGTAATCCTTCCAGAACTGCATCATTGTCTTCTCAGTGTCTTCCTCAGTTGCAGTGAAAACTTGGACAAGGATCTTTCTCAAATTGCAGACCTTATAAACTGCTATAACTTTTTGATCCATTTGTTATGTAAAAAGTGGTGTTTGGAGAGCAAAACCTCACTTTCATAATGGGATAAAGAAGACCAAATAAAAAAAGATGCACAGGAGAATTATCAACAATAAACAAAATCTTGAAAAGTGTATTATCCAAAAATACTTCTCCATTTGGCTGGTGTAGAAATTGAAGAGGGCATTGTGGAAGAGGTGCTGTCATCCATGTCTTCTTATTGTGCCTGTAGTACATTACCAGTGTGTTTTTATTTATATGGTTGACAGTCCTGTGGTTCTCACTGTGCTAGATCACAGAGGGTTTTAATTTGTAGCCTGCAAAATTTCCCCTATGCAAGACTGTTATCCTGTCTTAAAAAGATTTGAAACTTGGCATTGACTTAGCCTTTATGGATTAAAGTCTTTTGGGGCATCCATTTCCAGAATAAGAAGTATTCATCCATATTGAATATTTGTCCTGGCAAGTAATTTTCCTCCACAATCTACTTACCTAGTGTTTCTAAAGTTCTTCAGCTTCCTTCACATCACCACTTGCAAGCCCACCACTCACTTTTACATTACATAATGAATAATGATTCTTGAGTTGTTTAAACCACACAGATAGTAAATTCAACATTTTTGTTGGGTTCAGCCTTCTCTTTCAACATCACAAAATTTTTGCTTTGGTTGTGATCATCATGGTGTTGAAAGGGATACATTTCTGTCTTTCGTCTTCAATCTATGTCATTAGAAGTTTCTCTATGCAGCAGAAAGAAAGAAGGAGCTCCTACCATTTGCAAGAGCATGGGTGCAACTGGAAAGCATTATGCTAAGCAAAATAAGTCAGGCGGTGAAAGACAAGTACCATATGATCTCACCTTTAACAGGAACCTAAACAGCAAAACAAAGAAACAAGCAAAATATAAGCAAAGGCAGTGAAATAGAGAACAGGCTGACAGTGACCAGAGGGGAGAGGGGAGGGAATTTCAGGGGAAAAGGGGAAGGGTTTACGGGATCAAGTACAAAGGATACATGGATAAAAACTAGGGGGGGTGGGAATGGGAGGGAGGAGTGGAGGGCTGGGTCGGCGGGCTGGGATGGGAGTAAAAGATAGAAAATTGTACTGCAACAACAATTAAAATAAAATTAAAAAAAGAAAAATAAAAGAAGTTTCTCCATGTCTGATTTTATATATATAATCTTTGTTAGTTTCATTGCCTTCAGTGAAGCAGATCCTTTAACAGGTTCCATAACTTTGTTCTTTTTCTTCAAGATCATTTGTTTACAGGTCAGTCACTCAATGTGATCTCTTATTGGCAACATTGTCAGTGATAGATTTTGTATGCTTAGGGGCTGTGATGAACAAAAAATAGAAGATTAAATCAAGTACAAAACAAAATGATGCAATCAAGGGACATAATAAACACAAGATATATGAGTCTGTTACCAATGTAAAAGGGCATACTATTTTTTACAGCAAACCATTTTTTGTAAGTAGAAACAGTAAACTGTAAAACAATAATAAAAAGTATAGTTTTACAAATACATAAACTGGTAACATAGTAGTTTATTACCAAGTATTATGTACTGTATATAATTGTGTACTATTTTTTGTGCAACTGGCAGTGAACTAGGTTTATTTACACCAGCATCACCACAAACAAATGAATAATGTGTTGTGCTGCAACATTACAATGGTGGATACTATGTCACTATACAATAGGAATTTTTTGGCTGCATCACAATGTTTTGGGACCACCACTGTATATTCAGTCAGTTATTGACCAAAATCTTATTATGCAGCTCATGAGTGTATACCTGTTAGGTCAGTTTGGTCTAAAGTATGGTTCAAGATCAATAATTCCTTTTTTACTTTCTGTACAGATAACCTACCCATTGCTGGAAGTGGGATATTGAAGTTCTCAACTATTATTGTGTTGTTGCCTTTTTCTTTTCTCTTAAGGTCTCTTAGTGTTTGCTTAATATAATTAGGTGTTCTGAAGTTGGCTCTGTATATATTTAAAATTGTTATGTCTTTTTGTTTAGTTTGCCTCTCCATCATTATATACTGACATTCTTTCTCTTGTTATTATTTTTGGCTTAAAGTCTATTTTGTCTGATATAAGTATAGCTACCCCTGCTCTCTGTTGTTTTCCACTTGGATAGAATGCCCTTTACTATCCCTTTAAGCCTAGATATATCCTTAAAGCTGAAGTGAGTCTTGTTTAAGGCAGCACATAGATGGGTCTTGTTCTTCCAGTCATAGTTTCTGTAACTTTTGATTGGATAATTTAATCCATTTACATTTAGAATAATTATTGGTGCATAAAGACTTATTAAAGTCATTTTATTTAATTGATTTCTGGCTGTTTTATAGTTCCCTTGTTCCTTACTTTCTCTCTTGCTTCCTTCCCTTTTAACTTGGTGATTTTCCATTATGGTATGCTCTGATTTTCTTCTGTTTACCTTTTGTGAACACATTATAGGTTTTTGTTTTGCATTTATCATGAAACTTACATAAAATATGTTATAACAGTCTATGTTATGCTGGTAACAACTTAACTACAACCACATGCAAAAACTACTTTTTTGCTTTTTATGTTACAATTTACCTTTTTTTTTAAGATTTTATTTATTTATTTTTAGAGAGGGGAGGGAGGGAGAAAGAGAGAGAGAAACATCAATGTGTGGTTGCTGGGGGACATGGCCTGCAACCTAGGCATGTGCCCTGACTGGGAATCGAACCTGCGATGCCTGGTTCGCAGCCCGCGCTCAATCCACTGAGCTACACCAGCCAGGGCAATTTACCTTTTTTTACATTGTGTATTCTTTAACAAATTATAGTAATTATAATTATTTTGAAACTCTTGCCCTTTAACCTTTATACCATAGTAAAGCAGTTAACATACCCTTATACTATAAAATTAGAGTTTTCTAAATCTGGGTATACATATGTTTACTACTTTGTATTTTCAATTTTTTTTATTTTATTAAGCAAAAATTTATTAAAAGTGGTATGTCACTTTAGTTTTTTAATTATATTTCATTGATTAAGCTATTACAGTTTTCCCAATTTTCCCCTTTATCCCCTTCTACTTTGCACCCCAAAACCCTCCAGCATCCTTCCCTTACTTCATGTCCATGTGTTGTACATATAAGTTCTTTGAGTTCTCTGTTTCCTATATAATATTTTACCTCTCCCCATCTATTTAATGCATACCAATTATGCTTCTTTTTCCCTGTACCTTTCCCCCTTATTCTTCCCCTCCCCACTGAAAACCCTCTATGTGATGTTCATTTCTCTGATTCTGTTCCTGTTCTAGTTGTTTACTTAGTTTTTGTTTTCATTGTTTTTCTTTCTTTTATTTTTTTAGTTCATTTGTTGACAGTTGTGAGTTTGTTGTCATTTTACTGTTCATATTTTTGATCTTCCTTTTCTTAGATAAGTCCCTTTAACATTTCCTATAATAGAGGATTGGTGATGAGGAACTCCTTTGCCTTGACCTTATGTTGGAAGTACTTTATCTGCCCTTCCATTCTAAATGATAGCTTTGCTGGATAGAGTAATCTTGGATGTAAGTTCTTGCCTTTCATGACTTGGAATACTTCTTTCCAGCCCCTTCTTACCTGTAAGGTTCCTTTTGAGAAATCAGCTGATAGCCTTATGGGCACTCCTTTTGTAGGTAACTCTTTCTTTTACTCTTGCTGCTTTTAAGATTCCCTCCTTATCTTTAATCTTGGGTAACTTAATGATGATGTGCCTTGGTGTGTTCCTCTTTGGCTCCAACTTCTTTGGGACTTTCTGTGTTTCCTGGACTTCCTGAACGTGTATTTCCTTCGCCAGATTGGGGAACTTTTCCTTCATTATTTGTTGAAATAAGTTTTCAATTTCTTGCTGTTGTTCTTCTCCTTTTGGCACCCCTATAATTTGGATATTGGAATGTTTCAGGTTGTCCCAGAGATTCCTCAGCCTCTCTTCATTTTTTTTCTTTTTTTGGATTCTTGTTTCTTCCTTCTGATATGATTGGATGTTTATTTTTTCCTTTTGTTCCAAATGATTGCTTTGAGTCCTGGTTTCCTTCCTGTCACTGTTGGTTCCCTGAATACTTTGTTTTATTTCATTTTGTGTATTTTTCATTTGTTCTTTTATTTTTCAACCAAGCTCAATCAGTTCTGTGAGCATTTTGATTACCAGGACTTTAAATTCTCCATCAGATAGGTTGGCTCTATTTGCTTTGCTTAGCTCTCTTTCTGAAGTTTTGCACTGTTCTTTCATTTTGGTCCTATTTCTTTGCTTGGGGACCCTGATAAGTTATAAGCAGGTGGGACCTTTGGTTTTCACCCAGACAGGGCAAACCTTCTTGCTGTGCTGTGGCACTGACTGTGGGGAAAGGGCCAGAGAGGGAACACCTGCTTGTCTCTAGCTCACTTTTCAAAAAACTCTCATGTGAGACTGGGGGTTTCTCCCACTGTGGCAGCCACCATAGTCCACAACCACGTCTGAGTCTCAATTTCCCCTTAAGTCAGCCTCTCCCACACAACTTGCCACCATGCTACAGGCAGCCCTGCCCCCATGGTCTGCTGCATCACCATGGCTTCTCTCTGCTCACTGTCTTACCAGTCTGGTTGTTCTCTTTGACTGTTTCTTCATTCCTGTGGTTGTCGGAGTTCCATTCAGTTTGATTTTCTGGCACTTCTGGGTGTTTATTAATTTTAAATTGGTTGTTTTTTTTTTCTCCTTTTAGTTGTGTGAGGAAGCGAAGGGTTTCTACCTAAACTTCCACCTCTTGGCTGGAACTCTCTGTATTTTCATTTTTTTAGTGCTACTAATTACTGCCCATTTATTTTTGCATTGAGAACTTTTTGTGGCATTTCTGGTAATTCATGTCTTGTAGTGATGAATTCCTTTAGCTTTTTTCGAGAAACGTCTGTACTTCTCCTTAGTTTTTTAAGAATAATTTTGCAAGATAGAATATTGTGGGTTGGTAATTTTTTTCTTTTACAACTTTGAATATATTATCTCATTCTGTCTTACCTGTAGGATTTCTTTTCAGAAAACCACTTATAGCCTAACAGAGGTTCCTTTGTAAGTTACAACATTTCTTTTACTTACTGCATTTAGAATTATCTCTTTGATATTTTTACTCTTTTTAAAAAATTACTTGAGTTTAATTACATATGTCTGCATTACCCCCCACCCCAGCTAATCCCACTTCCCTCTCTTGCTTGCACCTTCCCCCTTGGTTTTGTCCATGTATCCTTTATAGTAGTTACTGAAAACCTTTCCCCCTACTGTCCCCTAACCCCTCCCCTCTGGCTATTGTTAGATTGTTCTTAATTTCAATGTCTCTGAGTATATTTTGTTTGCTTTTTTCTTTTGTTGATTATGTTCCAGTTAAAGGTGAGATCACATGGTATTCGTCCCTCACCACCTGGCTTATTTCACTTAGCATAATGCTCTATTGTTCAAGTACAGTTGTCTCCATTTTCCCCCCACCTCCCCCGACCCCAGGAATTCCCAACTCCCACCCTCAACCCTATCCCCCTTTGGATTTGTTCATGTGTACTTTATACATATTGCTTGATGACTCTTCCCCTTTTTCGCCCCATAATCCCCCTTCCCCCCACCCATCTGGTTACTGTCAGTTTGTTCTTTATTTCAATGTGTCTGGTTATATTTTGCTTGCTTGTTTGTTTTGTTGATTAGGTTCCAGTTAAAGGTACAATAATATGGTACTTATTTATCACTGCTTGGCTTATTTCACTTAGCAAAATACTCTCCATATCCATCTATCCTGTTACAAAGGGTAGGGGCTCCTTCTTTCTTTCTGCTGCTTAGTATTCCATTGTGTAAATGTAGCATCGTTTTTTGATCCACTCATTTACTGATGGGCACCTAGGTTGCTTCCAACACTTGGCTATAGTACATTGTGCTGCTATGAACATTATCTTTGGTTTTAGAGAGTTTTATTATAATGTGACTTGGATAAGATTGTTTGGATTGAAATATGGAGCATTCTACTAGCTTTATGATCTTGAATGTCTAAATCTCTCTTCAGTTTTGGAAAAATTAACCATTTTATATTTAAATAAAATTTCTAACCCTTTTTTCTCTTTTTGCTTTCATCACTCCCATGGTTTGGTTATTGGGGTATTTTCTGATAGTCTCTCACAGATCACATAGGCTTTTTTCACACATTTTTTCTTTGTTCTTCTCTGGCTGGGTTATTTCAAAGTTCTTATCCTTTATCTCACTGATTTTTTTACATCTGTCTTATCTATTCTGCTGTTTACATTTTCTTTTGCATTTTAAAATTTCATTTAATGAATTCTGCAGCTCAAGAATATCTATTTGGTCATTCTATAGCATTTCTATCATTCTATTAATTTCCCATTTTGATCACGCATTATTTTTTTATTTCATTGAATTGTCTTTTTGTATTATTTGTAGCTCATTGAGTTTCCATAAAACATCTATTTTTCTTTTTGGGGGTAAATCACCAATCTCCATATCTTTGCATTTGGTTACTATAAGATTATTGCAATTTCTTGGTGATGTTATGTTTCCTTGATTTTTTGTGTTTCTTGGAGTTTTGTGTTGTTGTTTCACATTTGATGTATCAGTCACCTCTTCCAATATTTACTAACTACATTCAGTGTAGAAATATCTTTTATTATAAAAGACCTTTCATTTATAATAAAATATTTAGGTCTCTCAGGCCTTGTGTGGATATACCTTCTCTATGCTCCTTGTTCCCTCTTACGGCAAAACTCTTAGCTTGTAAGTCTTCCCTCAGTCCTATAATACAGCAAGCCAGCTGATGATCCCCTCTTTTTTGTTTTCATTAAGTTGGCACTAGAGGTTGACTTTGTACTTTCTTGATTGCCTGCAGACCCTGGCTTGCATTCTGTGCATGTTCTGTAGTCTACTTTTTCACCAACACAGAAAGCCAGCTGCAGAGTTGGGGGAGTGATGCGGACACTGGCCCACAGTGTCCATGATGTTGTAGATGAGACGAGACAAATTCACACAGACCACTGAAGTCCTGTGGAGGAAAAGGGATGGCACAGCCACTCTCTCAAAGGGAGCGCTCCCCAACCCTTGCTTTGACAAACTTTTATTGGGTTCAATTTGCATAGGAATACAAGGTGTATACATAAAGCTCATCAGTCATTGTCAGGCAGAAATGATTGTACGATAGATAACATTCAAAGAACTGTGAGGGCTTATTCTGAGTCATGGTCAGACAGTTAAAGGTCCATAAAACTTTGGGGAACAAACTCACTTCATGCTTGGACCCTTATCACTTAAATTGAGGGTATTAGCAAAACATGTTTCACAGGATTTTATGCATTCTTTCTTAGGCCTGATTGCCCTAGGGAACCCACCCTTTCCAGCACAGGGCCACACCCACCTCCAGCATTGTTTCAGGCTTAAGGCATTGTTTCAGGCCTAAGGTAGGAGGGGGAGTAAGGCAGCCAAAAGATTAGGAGACTTGTTGCCGACAGAATGAGGACTCAGGCTATGTCAAAGCTGAGGGGTGAGGGTCCATCACCCCCTTTTTCTATAGCCCCCCAAGTCCTTCCCTGAGGTCCTGTTTGTGACCATGCTTGTCTTAGGTCATCTCTCCTTTGAGGAATCTTACCTGTCATTGGCTAACCAGTCATTGGCCCAGGGCCAAGCAGGGTGAAGTGAAAGGGGACAGAGGCGGTGACCCTATAAGGAAGATGGCTTATGGTCCCAAGGTCTTTTTACTCATTCTTAGCCATGAAGAATTACAGTTTCTGAAACCAGGCAGGGTGGTTCCAAACAGGGAAAGTGTGGGTTTGGTATGCAGTTTACTGGGTGTACCTGTGAGCCAGCGGGTAGGATCTGTGGGTGAGATTTTCTTGTAACATGAGAGCAGACTTCCTGATAGAGACCAAAATGCAGTTGGCATGAACTGTGTCCCTTTGATATCCTCCAGGAATTTTATGTGACACTCCCCTAATATTTTTCCCTCTCCCCAGACATGGAGCTCTCAACTTAATACTCTGGATGCTGGAAGAGATAAATGAGACTCTGGCAATATTGCATACAGCTGGGGAAGCCAGGTAACCACTCTTCCTTTTCTTCCCATGGAAGAAATCATGGGTTAATTCATTTAACCCTAAGCTATGCTTCCTTGGGTAGGGTTGATATTGTCAAAGTCAATTTTTTTCTTACCAATTCCAATATGCCCAAACCCATTCATTTACACACACACACACACACACACACACACACACACACACACATATTTTGGAGCAAATAGAATATATATATATTCTATTTATATTCTGTATAGATATATATATTTGCTCCAAAGGAGTGCTAAATTTCTCTTGTAGAAATCTGGACTTCCACTAAGTCTCTCTCATCTGCAGCTGTCTGCCCAAGTTAGTGATTTCCAGGTGCTCCCAAAATATAGCCAAGAGGGATTAGAACTGGTATACAGTTCAGTAGTTTCCACCATTATTACCAAGGTCTGTCTACATATTACCCAAAATATAAGTAGGTAAGATTTTTCCCAAATCCCTTGGCTTACAGAGCTGGATTCCACATATCCCCAAGAGTCACTTTTGTTTATTGGTACATTTCTATTTTTTGTTGTTGAAGTGGGGAGCAAATACAAGGGATGTGTTATGCTACTGTGATGATGATTTCCACATGATTCTGATAGGGGAGTCAAGACTTGGAAAATTTTAGCTTAAGGTAAAAAGTTGTAAGTCTAGCAAGTAATATGTATGTGAAGCTTTTGTTTCAGAAACTACAGATAAGGCCCATCCTGGCTCCCAGGGAAAGCAGCTGACCTCCTGGGGCACTGGCTAGAGATTACCACCTGGGATGTACTGGAGGCATCTGGGCCTTTTGTGTGACCACCCCCGCTCCTTGGGTGTCGCGGCCACCGCCTGGCAGTGACCGCGGAATGCTGCAGATGGCTCGTCGACACACGAGAAAAACACACACAGAGACAACCAGGTCCTGTGGGGAAGTAGGAACGAGACGGCCACTCTCTCTATTGAGGTTGGTCCGGTGCACTCCCCACTAGAGAGAGCGGCCAGTGGGAAGCGCACCGGGCCACCCTCCCTAGGGGAGAGTGCCCTAGGGGAGAGCGCCCCATTCTCCTGTCTCAGCAGGCTTTTATTGGGTTCATTTGCATAAGAATTCGGGTAAAGCTCATTATTCATTGTCAGGAAGAAAGTATCAAACAATAGACAAGGAAGTCTGAGGGCCTATTTTGAGTCAGGGCCAAAGAGCTGTAAAAGACCTTAAGGAACAAACTTACTTCCTCCTTGAACCCTTCTCATTCAATTGAGAGCATTTTAAACAAAGCAGGTTTCACAGGATTTTACATATTCTTTCTTAGGCATGATCACCCGGGGAACCCGCCCTTTTCATCACAGGGCTACACCACCCTCTGTCATTGTTTCAGGCTTAGTTGGAGCAAGGGAACTAAGGCAGCCAAGAGATTAGGAGATTTTCTTGCAGACATTGAGGACTCAGGCTTTGTCAAAGCTGAAGGGCGAGGGTCCATCATCCCCTTTTGCTGTAGCCCCCAAAGTCCTTCCTTGGGGGCCTCCCACGTGATCATGACTGTCTTAGGTTGTTCCCCCCTTGGGGAATCTTACCCGTCATTGGCTAACCGACCAAGCATTGGGGACCAGGCAGGTTGAAGTAAAAAGGAGGACAAGCGGCGCCCCTGCCAGGGAGATAAACTTTTGTCTCCTTGGTGGCTTACAGTTCAAGGTTGTTTTCTTAGACTTAACCTTGGTGGGGGTTACAGCTTCTGAAACCAGGCAGAGTGGTTCCCAACACTTGGGAACTGCTAACTGCTGATAACAGGAAGGCTGCAGCTTGGCTCACCTAATCCTCCCTGAATTTCAAAGCCCTCACCGCACCTTGCTTGTTCTTCCCCACCCCCTTATAAAAGATCTGGCCAGGAAGGAGAAGGCAAGATGGTTTGTTAGGGTATGAACCCACCATCTTCTCGGATCACCAGCCATCTGAATAAAGTACCCATAAAAGATTCAGTCTTTGTCATGGCTTTATTGGATTTGGTAGTGACAGGCAGCCCAAATGCTGGTGTCTTTTCCAGTTACAATTCCAACATTTGATTCATCTTACTATCATTATCTGGTTAATATCTTTCCTTATTCAAGTTGTACTGTTTCTGGTTTTTAGTGTGACAGATTTATATTGTTTCCTACACATTTTATTTATTATGTTAGGAGATTTGAAGAGGCAGTCACTTTTCCTAGTTTCAGTGCACAAGCCCTGGACTACTTTTTTTTTCCGCATGTACAATGACAGTTTACTTACTTTCAGAGGCTTTGCAATAAGGGGCTATTGTTATATCCAGGAGAGAAATGACTCTATCTAGGCTGGCTACATTCTGTTACTCAGTTGGGAACTGGAAAACTTAAGATACCTTGTCTCTGTGTTATCTTTCCAGTCTTGAGAGTCCCAAAGCACCTTGCCTTTCCCTTACCACCTTTCAAAGTTTTATTTTTGTTTCCACATGCTTTATAAATTCAATGTTTGTAGTTAGCTGTACCTGGTGGGAAGCAGCAGAGAGAAATGAATCTGCTCTGTTTTTTACCTAAAACTTACAGTGAATATATAATACATCTATATATTTTTATTACCTTTTTTTCTCTCTGACTCACTATAGCAACTCTCTAACTCCTGTTTTCTGTGACCATCTTTGAAATAAAGTGTCTGAACCCAAGGCTTTGTATCAAGTTTTGCTTTCACTGGAAGCCAAACACAAGCCCAATAAGCTAAAATAAGTTAAAGATGGAAAAATATAATCATCAAAAGAAATACAAATAATTTATAAACATATTAAATATGTTTTGTCTGCACATAATGAAAGAAATAAGAATGAAAACACAAACACCATATTCTATATGTCAGGTTGCAGAGGTTAAAGATTTTGATATTATGTCCCTTGTATGTGCTACCATTGCAATCTCTTTGCAAGGCAATTTGACAATAGCTCTCAAAACACACATTTATGTTGATTTAGCAGTTATATTTCTAGAAATATATATACCACATATATACTCACATATGTACACAGGTATATGCACAAGGATGTTTGTTGGAAGACTGGTTGTATTAAATCACTAAATTTTTATCAGTAAGCTATTGGCTTAAAAAAGTATGGTAAATCCCCATCAAATACCCCATCAAAAATATAAAGCATATTTATACTATCTAGTATATTACATGACTTTAACATTAATAGATATTCCCTCTGAGAAAAGAAAAATAGTATTTGAGTAAGTGAAATATTTATTTTTTACTTTCTATATTTTTGTATTCTTAGAATTTTTATTAATGTTCATATATTTTTCATTTCTAAATAAATCATATTTACCTGGCAGGGGAGATACTATGATCACAAAGGTGGTTTCTCAGGGTGAAGCTTATCCATTGCACTACAGATGTACAGACACCTGCAATTTCCCCAAATGTGGGAAACTCAACTGCATAATTTGTAGTAGTGGGAGGCTGTGTTCATGCTTTTCTCAGAGGAAGAAAGAAAAAAAATCACCAAATAAGTAACGGATGTATATTCCTTAATAGTAATGGAAATTAATCTTTTATTTAATTTCAACTATTGTTTTTGTTTCAGAGTCAAAAAGTATTTTCACTCTGAGCTTATGCATAGGAAAAAAGACAGTCATGGCTGGTGTGGCTCAGTGGATTGAGTACCAGCCTGCAAAACAAAGTTTCCCTGGTTCAACTCCCAGTCAGGGAACAAGCCTGGGTTGCAAGCCAGGTCCCCAGTCTGGGGCGTGTGAGAGGCAACTACACATTGATGTTTCTTCCCCTCTCTTTCTCCCTCCCTTCCCCTCTCGCTAAAAATAAATAAAATATTTTTAAAAAACCACACATGCACACACCCCAAAATGTTAAAAGTAATTATGTATATAGAGATAAGACTACATATCATTCTATTTATTCTATATAATTTTGGGATTGTTTGCAAAGTACACACATTATTTTAATAATAAAATATTTAAATTATTTAAATAATATTATCTAAATAAATACAGCATTACTTTATTTTAAAAACTTATTCCCTCAAAAATACATATTTTAATAATCTCTGTATGCCATGCCTGGGTGTCACCATCTTCTTCACTGCAAAGCTACTTTATCCTATTACTAGCTGTCTCCTTTCCCTTGACTCCTCTTCCTTGGTCTAATTGCTGCTTTTGGAGAAGAATCTGGAAGTACAAAGGAGAAAAGGAGTCCCTTCACCTGTATATTTGAGCTTCAGCCTCTAATGCAATTCCTGTCAAGGGGACGGGGTTAATTTTTATTTTGTTAAAGATTTTATTTATCGATTTTTAGAGAGAGGGGAAGAGAAGGAGAAAGAGAGGGTGAGCAACATCAATATGTGGTTGCCTCTCACTCACCCTTTCTTGGGGACCTGGTCCACAACTGAAGCATGTGCCCTTGCTGAGAATCAAACCAGCAACTCTTTGGTTTGCAGACTGGCACTCAATCCACTGAGTCACACCAGCCAGGTCTGATTTTTCCCTGAGATTAGATGAAAGTACAACTCTTTAATATTTGGATTATAATTCTGCTGTTCTTAATTATTTTAAGTGAGTGTTGTAATAAATTCAGAAGATAGAAACAGTGTATATTTCCTACTAGATTTAGGAAGAAAATTATTCTTAAACTTGCTTTTCCTAGGAAATATACTAGCCACTAAGTGGAGCTATAGGCTCAAGAATAACAAATATGAAGCATGCAACCAGTTATTTTATGAAAATAGATACAAGAATGTTCTTGGAGTCTGTCAAGAATGACAAAAATTCAGGCTCATTTTCCACCAAAAATTCCACTGCCTTGCTCAAAATGAATATTAAGAAACTGTGATGTTAAATGACTGGGTGAAGTCATTTAGAAGGCCTAGGGGTGGGATATATATAACTGATATTCAGTTTCATTATTTACTTTAGAGCAGATTATTTAAACAATTGCAGTCTTATAAAATTTATAATAATTTCAGAATTATAGAATGACTTTTTACTTAAAATTTTAATTTCCTACCTTCATTTGTCATTCCACTATAAATTGTTATTACTGGCTTACATGAGTTTACACACCAGGAGACTAGAAAGGAAAAAAATACCTTAAGATCATGTCAAATTTAATACAATTTTTATTAAATATTTCACATTCTGAAGTAATAACTTTATCATTTATTTTTTCAGTATTTTATTATTTGAGTAGGGGTTCATAACTGGGGCAATTTCCTTCTAAGGAGATATTTGACACTGTTTGGATATAATTTTCATTAACATAAATGAATGAGGTGGATGCTACTAATGAGTAGTATTCAGAGACCAAGGATATTAAGGATGAAGTACTTTATACTTTCACTAATGTATCCCCATTACTTTTCATAATCTTTGATACCACAATACAAAGAAAGAATGGGAGAGGGAGGGAGGGAGGGGGAGAGGGGAGGAGTAGGAAGAAGGAAAACAGTAAGTTAATTGCCCAATTTTACCTGATTTAAAACTCAGCTCTCCTGACTTTAGTACCCTTCCAGAAAGCCATACTATCTCTTTGGAAATTAATACACAATGCTACAACAATTTTGAAATTATTCTTTGAACATCTTCCATATGGATATATGGGTAATTTTTTGTGTGACTACTCATGTGTGTGTATATATAATAATAAAATAATAATAAAAGCCTCTTTAATGAAATTATTATGTGTCAAATAGTGTGCTTAATTAATTCATACAAACAGTTGTTATTAAAATTATAGTAACCCCTAAAGTTGGTGTTATTTCTGAGTCACAGATGGAAAATTACAGTTCAAAGAGGTGAAAAACAGGTTTAAATCTAAGGTCTGATGACTCAAGTTTATGTTTTTTTTTAATATTTTTAGTATTCTTTAAGTTTTAGAGCAGTTTTTGGTTCACAACAAAATTAAGCAGAATGAAATCCATGTTGTTATCATGATCTTACCTCATACCACCTCTCCCATAAAGGCTACCACTAATACACAAACACACATGTACACATATATGCATAGATACTGATTATACTGCACATATATGTAACTGAAAGTTAGCTTAATTGAGAAGGGTGGTAGCAGAGACTACTCTTAACATCTATTCTTCTCAAGTCTCACACAAGCTCTTAGATTCAATGAACCAAGGATTAGTATTTTTAGCTAGAAATGTAGCTGCCAAGAATATAGAATAATTTCCAATCCTCCCTACTTGTGACATGGGATTAAGTTATGGCCAATGAGATAGAAGTAGAAATGTTATGTGGTAGCTTCCAATAATTGTCTTTATAAAAGTACTGAAGCTTGGACTTTGTCCTTTTTCTTCAATCTTTCTTCTATTCTGCTGCTTGGAATGCAGTTAATACTTTAGACTTAATAATAAGGGCCACTCTCAGCAAAGTAGAGAGTAAACTATAGGAAATTAAGTCCTTGAGAATTTCATTGATCAGACCTGCCATATTATATCTGAAATGTGAAATTCCAGACTTTTTCATGAAAGAAATATATATATATTTTTTATTTTTTTATTTAAATGAATGTTCAAGTACCGTTTTCTCCCCTTTACTCCCAATCAAGCCCTCCC